>JABFQC010000513.1:0-26377 GCA_022817085.1 Psilanteris sp. ZL-2020
GTACACCGGAAACATAACGACCTTGGTGGTATTCGACCGGGAGGTGGAATCGGTTTACAACATCGTGGTGCTGGCGTCGGATCAGGCGGCGAGTTCGTTGAACAATTTCAACTCGCCGAACGAGGCCACCGAGGAGTTCACCATCTTCATCACCGACGTCAACGACAACCCGCCGAAGTTCAGTCAGACCATGTACACCGCCAACTCCATCCTGGAGAACACCAACGTCAACGCCCTGGTGACCGAGGTCAAGGCCAGCGATCCGGACTCCGCCAGTGTGATCACGTACAGCATCATCAACGGCAACTTCAATGACAGCTTCTCCATCGAATCGACCACTGGCACGATCCGCGTGAACAAACCTTTAGACTACGAGACCAAGACCCAATACCTGCTCACGGTCAGGGCCTTCGATGGCATCTACAACGCCACCACGCAGGTCAAGATCTTCATCTACAACGTCAACGACAATCCGCCGATCTTCAAAGACTTCAACGCCAATCCCAGAATTAAGGAAGAGTCGTTTATGAACGGAAGTGAGTACTTTTTTGGCCCGAACTGGACGTGGTGCCTGCAAAAGTCGAACAAACAACTCGACACTTGACTCGTTGGGTGGATACGTTTTGTTGGCTTTGATAGTGTTTTTAACAGCCCTATGCAACTATTTAATTAATGCTATTGTAAAACTGTTCCACAAAAAGTATCACCCGGTGAGGGCGCTGCACACGGTTGATCGAATCTTATAAGAACACAACCTTAAAAATTTGATCAAAATTATACAAATAATGTATAAAAATGACGTTCTGTATATATCAGATGACGCATTATGATATAAAATAATACGGATATCTTATTATTTAGTATCTTAGTTTTCATATAAAATTAGCAGTTGTGTTTGTATGTTTTGATCTGCCTTACACAGCGCTATCTGTCGAGCGAGATTTAATTGTACCGAAGATTTTGGCCAGTTACATTCCCCTGGTTTTTAACTTCTGACACGTGCAAACAAATTGTAATTTCTGGTACACGAAAGAAACTGTTTTAAATTGGTACAATCGTGGTTTATGATGAAAGTAATTGTTACATTTTCCAGAGTAAACAATTTTATTGCAGTAACTGAAGCTGATGTGTAGAATTTCAAAAATGAAGAGTACGAGTTTAATTGGTGTTGATGGTTGGGAAGTTAATTGCCTTGGTTTATTCGTTAAGAATTGTGTTATTCTGTCATTAGTCTTGTTAGTCGTTAATCTTGTAACGATTAAGTTAATGGTAACATTTGTAAGGGGAATTGAAGAATTCTGATTGAAAAGGGAGGGGTTACTTAGATCTTTGATTGTGTCATTTTCAGATTGGTTGTAAAGTAACGACAGAACCAAAATTAACGAAATGTAATTAATAATTCAAACGCAAGCTTTGTAAAGAATTTAGCTAGGTTTGAGTCAAATTTCAAAATATTTCTAGATTGATATAACTTGCAGCAAATCATTTATTAGTAATTCTTTTAACAAACGTATTGTATTCATTTAGGAGTTTCTTTAACTTTGACTCGACAACTTATTCACATGAAAACAATGAACCAGAATTGTCAAATTGTAATTGTTTAATCAATCTTGTATTGAATATAAAAGAATTACTAGTTCGTCCGTTATAATTATCTAGAAATTTTCTAAACTCTGCTCCAACTTCTCACTCGAAGATACGGCATCGGCAATTCGCACGCGCATAATTTATTTATTTCTGTAATGTAATTTATATTTCCATCAATATTTCAAGCGTATTCAATGCCAACTTCGCAATAACATGGACGGCCACTATTCATTTCTGCATCTGGTTGTGCCGTCGGTTTATATTCATATATAAATTTTCGCGATAGTTTCTGCAGCAATTACCGAATTCATGCATGCGGTTTGAGTATGTTTTGAAATGATCAAATTCGCCGTCGTGTTCTTAATACATTTACCTTGAGTGCACTGATCGAGAACTTGAATCAAATACTCCAAGGCTTGACACTATTTGGAGAGACAGCAAAATTCAAAGTACAAAATGTCGTAATCATACTCACGTTCTATTTCCAATCCACGCATGATTCTTTTTTCAGATACATAAATTGGTGCAAATTATATTATAAGTAAATTGTTTATCGCTTGAATCTTGCCATTCAAAAGTTCGTTTTATATTTCTCAGCGTTTAATTAGATTAATATATATACCTATTATGTTATATATAATAGAAAATTACTATTCATATGCATATATGACTATATGTTATGATAATTACATTTATTAGTTTAGTTAACGATTATTACTGTGACAAAATTTGCATTATTTTTATCATTAGTATTATTCTTAACGTTTAAAATATGGATTCACATTAGCATATGAAAATTATACTTACACTATAATTCTATTATATATTAATAAATATAGTAAGAGAACGTGAAAGGTCAATTTTAACTCGAACGCAATTCAATTTGAAGTAAACATTTTGTTTAACGATGTTCTTCATTTTCAGCATGCATTACTAAGGTCGAAGCTTATGATCCTGATAAGAGTAATCTAACCATGGACCAGCAAATCGTGTACAACATCGTGAAGGAACCTCAGAAGCCATTTATCATGATCGAAAAAGATGGATGCATGAAATTAAAGAAACCACTGGATCGCGATCCACCCCATGGCTATCCAGTTTGGACGGTAAAGCTTTATGCATTTAATTTGCAACTTATAAATAATCAACTATCAATTATTAATCACAAGTATAATTTGTCAATAACTATAATGTAACGTATCAATAAATAATTACGAGATTTCAATTTAAAGCGTATTTGAAAAAGAAGTAACAAAAATGTTATTATAAAAAGGCTGTTAAACAATTCTGGCTGGCTACATGGTCGGGTGTTCTTTAAAATATACATTGAACCAAATTAATTAATTACGTTAATTAACTTTGTTTGAATTTCTTAATTATATAAGCGCGCTATTATAAACCACATTTCTTCGAAAATTATTGATTTTAAGCAATTGAAAATGAGATCAACATTTTCGCTATTACTAGAACGGAGTAAATAATTTTACAACGCCACAACACTATTTATTATTTATAAAATTTCATTTGTCTTGTTATTACAATTACTCATTACAAAGATTCTCGATTCGATTACGTAAACTTACAATCAAAATCCATACCCCCTAACCTGCGTAACGGCCCAAACGACACTCATTCAGTCAAAATAACAGACGTTTAATCCCGCGTACACCCATCATCAAAACTAACCCACCCAACTTCGCAGGTCCTCGTGGAAGCTCGCGACGATAACGGAGCGCCATCCGCCCTGCGCGAGGTCATCGCGGTGAACATCACCCTGGAGGATATCAACGATAACGCGCCGTTCCTGAACATGTCGCAACCAGTGGTGTGGAATGAGAACCAGGACCCCGGGATCATCACCGAGCTCAGAGCCAACGACTACGATGGTCCGGGCAACGGTGCGCCATTTTATTTCTCGATCGACGCGTCCGCCGACAAGAACATCCGCGACAAGTTCAAGATCCAGGACAAGAATCTGTTCGCCCGGGTGACCTTTGACCGGGAAGAACAGAAGTCGTACAACATCCCGATCGCCATCCAGGACAACGGGGAACCGCGCATGACCGGCACCTCCACGCTCACGGTCGTGATCGGCGACGTCAACGATAACCCCATGCAGGACGGCGCGAGTTCCATCTTTGTCTACAATTACATGGGCGAGGCGCCCGACACCGAGATCGGCAGGGTCTACGTGAACGACCCCGACGACTGGGACCTGCCGGACAAGTTCTTCACATCGACGTCGAAAATAAACCACTTCTCGGTCAACAGGGACACCGGTATGATCATCATGAAACGCGGAACGCCGGACGGAACGTATAATCTGACGTTCATCGTGACGGAACACTTTCCGCCAACGCAAAAGAAGAACACTGTCACGGCGTACGTTATTGTCACGGTCAAGGAAATCCCTCAAGAAGCGGTCCTGAAATCGGGCTCGGTGAGGTTCTCCGGCATCAGCAGTGAAGAATTTATTATGCCTAATTTGAATGGCATCAGCAAGAAAGATATCTTGCAGGTACGTAGGGGCCAGGAGATGAAATTGGAGAACGGGTTTTGTTGGATGAGGAGAGGATGGTTTTAAGGCCAAAGGAAAGATGCTTGAGAGGCAGTTATTTTTTGTCGCACTGAATAATATGACTTTATTTTTATTGCATATTAAATCTGCCAAAATACATTGAATTTTTAAAGCAAAATTTATATATTAAATGACATATTTATTTATTAATCAATTTTATATTTGGAAGGTTTAATTAATTTAATTTTTTTTTCTTTGATTTTATAATCACATATACTTCTCATATACAATGTAAAATGAATACAAAAGATACAACAGAAATACAAAATCATGAATGTATTTAGTTGTTAAAAATCAAAGGATTTCCAATTACTTTTCTGTATTTTTTTAACACTACTAAATTATTTACTTGTTGTTTACAAAATTAAAACAGAAAAAGAAAAAAAAAACAGAAATTTGTAACGTATCGATCCACAGTGGTAAAAACCCTCTTCATACTAAAGTATTGCAATCATTATTTCTTACGAACGTTTCTCTACATAAAAACTATTGCTTCCAGAAACATCTCGCCATTTTCCTGAACGTGTCCCTGGAGAACGTCGATGTATTCACAGTCCTGCATTCCCCGTTGCACGAAGATACCAAATGGCTGGACGTTCGGTTCTCCGCGCACGGTAGTCCCTACCATCCGGCCGAGGAATTGAACACGATCTTCACCCAGAACGCGAAAGAGCTGGAGCGCGAAATTGGCGCGACAATTTATCTCGTCAACATCAACGAATGCATGTTCGAGATGAAATACTGTCAGGATAATTGCCACAACAAGCTGAACGTGAGCTCGAAGCCTTACGCGGTGTACACGAATACGAGCTCGTTCGTCGGGGTCACGGCTGTGGCGGAGCCGGTGTGCTCGTGTCGAGTGCCAGCAATCGATTGTCAGAACGGCGGCACTCCGGTGGCCGGAAAGTGCGAATGCATGCATGGCTACGACGGTCCCAACTGCGAGGAACTGGCCATTAGTTTTCGAGGAGACGGTTACGCCATCTTTCCGCCGTTGAATCAAGTTTGCTCGGATTCGCATTTGAGTTAGTGTTTATTTTCTCTGTGTACATTTAGAATAGTTTGGTAACAGATAAGCAGATGGCGCACTTTTGCCTCTTTTTTTCTAATTATTGTTTTTGTTTAAATGAAAATTTCACCAATATTTATAGTGTTTTATTTTGATGATTTAGTATTTATTACTGAGTTGAATTTAAAATCGTTATTTATATAAAAATATTTTCAAATCCGTATGTGTATTAATTTTTTTTTTTTTTTTCAATTCAAAATTATCAATATTTTTAAGTTTATATATACGTATTATTTTGTTGATGTATATTTAATGATATGTAATGTGAAATTCCAGGCTTAGATGTGACACCTATGACTGATAATGGATTAATATTCTATGTCGGACCATTGACGTATAATGAGAAGCTCAGAATCCAAGACTTCATGTCGCTAGAAGTTAAGAACAGCTACGCGACTTTGTACATGGATTATGGGTCTGGAACAATCAGATTGCAACATCAGCAAATCAAGTTAACTGATGGAAAAAGCCATACAATTGACATTTATTGGACCAAAAATGTGAGAACCAGTATTTAATGATTATAATGAATATTTTATTCAGTAATTCTTGATTATGTGGATTATCTATTAATAATGGCACAGATAGGATGAATCCGAATCCCCTGAGGGAGTAACAAGCTAATTAAATTTAATTCAATTTTTTAACATTAAATTGAATAACATTGTCGAAGAAGAATTGATTTTTTTTGTATCGGCAACATTTTATCGTTGATTTTATTTTTATAATTGATTAGTAAATTTGTTGTTAATGTCATTTTCATGGTAAATATGTAGATATAATGTTTATTAATGCATAATTGTGATTAAATTATATTAGTATCAGCATCATTTTGCAAGTGTATAGAATACATTTTCATCGGAGTATGCATTCACTGAATTAATAAGGTATTCGAAGCAATTTTCCTTGATTCAGGATATTGTAAAATATATCTTTTAATTAATCCACTACTTTAATAAATTAATTTTAAAACTCTGAAATTGGAAATTCCATTTATCATTCCAAGAAATTATTCAAACTGAAATATTAAACAAACAGGTCATATGACAAATTTTTTAATTTCATTTAATTTAAAAGTTCGGCTGAATTAATAAAATAACTTTTGTAATTAATAGTTTTATTTTTATCATAATTTTTATAACTACTTGAGTTATTTATGATGAATTTTTTTATTTCCTTAAACTATAACATACATATTCAATGTTATGTTTTGTTATGCATTGCAGATGATCGAATTAAAAGTCGATAAATGCGCTACGTCTTTGTGCTTGAAAATGACCGTTCCAGCCGGTGATCAGAGACTCTTGAACGTTAACGGTCCTCTTCAAGTCGGTGGTACTTTGTCAGACGTGTCGTATTTGACAGAATCTTTACACTGGAATTACACACCGACGTCAAGAGGGTTCTCGGGATGTATTTACAATATAACATTCAATCAACAGGTAAGTTTTTTTATTACACAATTGAAATATTAATTTTAAATAGACAACTTATTTATTATTAGTTAGTGAATCATTAGAATTTATAATTTTGTCTTAAAGCATATATGTATTGTAATGTGTAGTATTATGTAAAATGTTTGGATTATCATAAAACTAAATTATAATAATAATAAGAAAAAAATAACGGAAAAATTTCAGTAAAATTTCATTGTTTATCTATCTATCTCTCTCTATATATATGTATAGATATATAATTTATGTATAATAATAAGTTGATTTTAAATTTATAAAACAAATTTCATCTGTTATATTTCTTATGAAATTTTTATTATATTCTTTTCTATAACAGATTCTATAATAATCATATGAAATTATTTTGTAGACATACAATTTAGGAGTGCCAAAGTTGGCGAAAAATGCGGAATCAGGTTGCGTCCATGAAATGGCAAGTGCGTCGTTTGGCATCGATACCAACTTCCTGGTGGCAATTTTGGTTTGCGTAGCCACTCTGTTGATACTTTTGTTGGCTGTCATGGTGCACAGGAGAAAAACTGATGATTTGTATAAAGACATGGATGACATTCGAGAAAATATTATTAATTACGAGGACGAAGGAGGTGGCGAAGTCGACACAGGATACGACTTAAATGTTCTTCGATCCATGTATCCTCCAATGGATATGAAAGGAATGGACCTTATTATTGGTCAAAGTAAGATAACAGACGTTGACATTATCTTTTCAAATGAGTTTTCAATTTTTCAATATTGTTTAATTAGTTAGCATTGAGAAATTTAAAATATTTATAAACTTTATTCGTTACAATCTAAATAATGATTGTATTTGAAATCATAGCTTTTGATATCAAGCAGTTCTTTATAAGTATAACTATACATTTATCAAAGAAATTTTTATTTGATTAAATAAAGTCGAGTGGTTTGTGATAACAGATTTAATAAGTGTTTTTGAAATAACATATTTTTATACATTAATCAACATCTATACGTTTTGACGAAAGTTTGACAGCATTATTTCTATTACTTTGAATTTCTGATAGCTGCCATTATCATATCCACTATTCACTATTATACCATATTTAGCACTTTCTCTTTATCCTATTATGCGTTTAATCTTCATAATACCTCTTCTCGCATTTCTCATTATACCTATTCACCTACTCATATAATTATTCATACTTAGCGTTTCGTCTCGATGTATCATGTTCAGTAATTAATGCTATTAAACGGATTACAGAAACATATTTTTTGGGTTTGTTTAAAACAAATAAGAAAATTGTTTTTATGAACGTAATTAACTTGTAATCATGGAACACAGCGCTTAATATGTAATTCAAGGTCAACGACGATCTGAAACATTCAGATGAACTACATATTTTAAACGCAATCATGCATAATAAATTATTTTATAGTTAATCATTTCTTTCCAATTAGATCCCGTGGAAGAAAGAGACATTTGTGGTTTTCTTGATGGGAAAAAGGAAAATTGTGATAAAGATCCAGACACAAATCCCTTCGATGACGTGCGTCATTATGCTTATGAAGGTGAAGGCAACTCAGAAGGTTCTTTATCATCATTGGCATCATGTAAGTTACAGTTTTATACATATATTTCCTTTAAAATTTTAATAATTAAAATACTGTATTGTATTATTTAAAAGAGTATTTATATATATAATTTAAATTTTGTTTAACTATATTTAATTAATTTTCATGTACTTGATTTATGAACAAATCTTATAATGAGTAATGAGAATCAGTAATACCGAATAAAAAAATAAAACAAATATTGAATGCCACTGTTACAAATTATACAAATTAATAATATTCATATGTATTTTAGGCACCGACGATGGTGATTTGAAGTTCAATTATCTGTCAAATTTCGGTCCAAGATTCCGAAAATTGGCGGACATGTGTGGCGAGGAACCTAGCGACGAAGAAAGCGAGGGTGTTGGTGAAAGAGAGAGCGAGAGTTGGTGCTAAAGTACCGACCTCAGGCTCACGTACTGAAAACAAACACTGTTTTAAATGTGTCTATTTTGTTAGCACTCGTGATGTTTGCGACCGAACCAAATGGTTTGATAAATGGCAGCTTATAAATAAGAGTACTTAAAAGGAACTTAAATGTAACCTTGGAATTCGAGGCACCTGTCGCAACATAACCTGTAGATCGTCACATAAACCATGCAACCACCAAAGAAATTCAAAAAACCATTAATTGGATTATTTGTCATCAATTTGTTCTTTTTGTTTTTATATATTTATTTTTACCATCGAAGTCGTTCTCCTTCACGTTGTCGTAATAGACTTTTGTAAATTATGTTTTTTAAGTCCTTTTCCATTGCCAATGACATTTAGTTACACGTAATCATTTCAATAATGTTTCGCGCGAACATTAAGTAATTGAAAATGAACTTAGAGATAAGGTCTGTCAGATATTGCAATGGCAGATTTTATTTTAATCGACTTTAAATTGACATACAAAATCTTTATTTTATTTTCTTCTTTAGGACCATTATTTGTTAAGATGTATGTATTACATTATTGCGTTTAATTTCTTTGTTCTGTTGAATTTTTGTTGTACAAAATTTGTATACCTAATATGTATAAATTAAGCCATCAATTCGACATATAAAATCATGCTATATGTTCCATTTTATTAGTCCTTTATCATTGATAATTGACCAGTTTCTTGATTTTTTAATAACTCTTCTTATTTAGTCTTTATCTAAATGTACTATTTAGAAAATCATGATTAACAAAAGTAATTATTAAGTTTGTTAAAAAAAGTAATAAATGCATATTTCTAAAAATGCATTATCATATAATGATTAACGCATATATTATGTAATAAACAAATTGATAGATTTATTGAAAATCAAACTAAAAATCTAATTATTTGGTTTTATAGTTGGTTTTTTTTATTAAACACAATATGAATATATTATATTCTTACAATTGATTCAATTGTAACCTGCTAACACACTTTTTTCATACAAATAGATATCAGTTATGACAAAAAACGCACACCATAAATGAGTCTCAAAGTTATAAACCGCTGTAGTGAATTGTGACTATCTTCAGGTTTTTCGAATGTACGAATTACAAGGTTCCCATGCTATTTTTATACACATGAACATACGAACAAAGCATAGATACACGCGAATATGTAAAATACGCATCAAGAAATATATATTGTTGAGTTATTTCTCGTCATATTGTATTTTTCGTTGAAAAAAGTCTTATGTACAATAAGACGTGTCTGATATCAAATTAAGCGTTAATCAATTCGTTTTATTGTCAGCAAGTGTTGCTAACATTTGTCGAAAGAAAGAAAAAAAAAACAAAATAGGTGAGATATAACTCACTTTTACAATATATACAGACAAAACAGTTGTAAAGTACACGTAGAAAAATCACTGCAAATAATTACTAGATTTCTAGAACACCGAGAGTAATTCACTAGTCCGTACTTGTGAAAATTGAAATAAAAAAACAAAACAAAACTACAAGTCACGGTAGCTCAGTGGTTAGAGTCCACGCTTTCAAGTCAACACGAGAGTTCAAATCTCGGTAATTTTTACTATGATAAAAAAAACAAAACAAAACTAATGCAACTTAACTTGTTATTATAAATTCTACAGTACCGACTAGTGGAAGTTGTTTCCGAGTCAACTAGAAATTTAGTGAACGATAAAGTTGATTTTTCTGATTGTATCAAACGTAGTAGCGAAGATATAGAACATAGGAAAAAATGTAAGTCTGCTGTTAGGTATGTAATAAATTTGCGTTGCGTGTTTAATTTATATGTTTTAATTAAAGATTGAGAGAATGTAAATCGAAAGAGAACGAGTGATAGAAGCAAAGTACTATGTGAGTGAAGTACTCTTTGTGCGAGTACTCGACGACTTAGATAGAGTCTTATTGCGCGAGTCTGGTAAGACACAGACAGATAGGCAGACATACACACGCGTCAGATGGTGATTGAATTATTTTTATTTCGTTGCACGAGAGTAAGCCGACTTTGTGATGCCCATCGAATACATTGCTTTGTACAAACGATCCACCGCGAAAGGTCAATTATAGAGTTCATTTACAAACGACACAAAAAGTATTCAATCACTACAACAATTCCTATACGAACACGCAGATACACGCATGTATATATATATATATTATATATACACTCAATTTATATATAATATATACACATATATGTGCACATATAGAAGTTACAGGGTGACAAAGAAGATGGCGCGTTTTGGCCATCGCCGTTCAAATTACATTCCAATGTCTTGTCTCAGCACTCACGAACTGAAGTTGGCAACGCATCAGCATTTATTCGCGTGATGCAACATTTTGTAAAAACATTGTTGATCGGTATTGTAAACAGCGGAATCTTTATTACGCAAAGAGGAGAAAAAGAACGAAAAAACAAAAAAAAAAAAAACAAAAAAAAAGAAACAAAGTAGTTGAAAATATTCTATGTTTAATATTCTATTTAATTTACTTCGTTAACAGATGTAAAAGCTTTACACACTTTTATACGAATACTATTTTATTCAAATCTAATGCCCGTGCGTACGGGCACTGTATAAAACTGTACAAAAAGGAATGAAAAGAGCGTCATATTAATCATGTAAAGATATCCCCTCATCAGTACGCGATTCCAGCACGCTCGAGGGCCGGTTGTGAATCGGCCGACTTCGCGTGCCATAGTGCGCCACCTACGTTCATTCTTCTAAATTAGTATTACATAGTACTTTAACGTAACGTGTATTAACGCCCCGACGCAGAAACGAGCCGCGTAAGACGTTTACGGGTTTGCGACGACCACGACGCCCCCGAAAGAATCAATCAAAAGCAGCCCGTGGCGGCGCGCAGATCGCATCCGCGCGGTTCCTCTAGGGAAACACTATTTGTTCTTAATTTGTAAGCTTTTGTACAATACGGTTGAACATCGTTCTGTGTATGGATCGTGTAATATAACGCAACGAGGCCGAGGAGATGACGGCCGTCTGGCGCACTGCGCCACCTTCCAATACGCTGCGCCACCCGCGAACCCTCTCAACCGACGCAATTAGCCACGCAAGCGTAGCCGAGCGACGTGAATTTACTTGTAAGCCACGTGATCTCAGTGGTCGGATCCAGCGGACTCCCTTTCCCCTCCCTCACCATCGTCTGACCTGCAGACAACTTTAGAGCGCAGATATTGGCCGACGACCGAATGCAATAAAGACGAACTTTTCTCATCGATTGATTGTACGCGCTCGCGTATCGATTTTCCGACGACTCTATCGAACGAGCGCGTCGGGTTCTATATATATTTATATATATATATTTTTTTTATGCCAACCGTTGCAGACACTGCCCATTACCACGATATAGCCATAATCCAACGAATACTTTTTTACGCAATCAATTACATTCCCGACTAGATAGTTCGTTTTCCAGCAAGAGGATTGTTTTGAACGAGTTTAACTCCATCGGCATCATGTTTTACATTTGTCAATGCCAATTCTAATTGTCAGCGGAAACTGCCTGCTTGTTTAGTCAAGTGGAATTTAATTTGGATCAAAGCGACATTCTGACTGTATTGAAATTAAGTTGATTTGTACCGAGATTATTTCTTCTTGTAACAAAGTTTTTAATTAAATCATCAGTTTATTTGTGTTAAATAGGTTTATTATTATTGTTGTTATTAACTTTGATTCGTTATTTTGTTTGATCGGTTGGTTTTTTAAATGGCAATATCATTTAAATAGATTTCAAAAAACGACGCGGAAATCATGAGGGAAATTAGATGGCAGACAAGATCCAATTGTTTGATGAAATGATTCGATATTATTCAAGCAATTCGTATTGCATGCACTGTCGAACAATGTAAGTTATTGCAATTCTGTGTAGAAAACATATCCTGGCGCTGATATACATTACCCAAACCAATTTGTGATACTCGATACGATCACATGGAACTTCGCGTTTACACCTACCTTTAATGGTTATTTTAAATATTATCTAAGATAAGCTATGTGTAATTTCCTTTTTGTAGCAATAAATATTTCGAATAAAATGTATAATTATTATTTGTCTTTGAACCTGAGTTGTCGATTTAACAGCTGTATGATATGATGTTAAACGTCATATGAGTGACGTTTGAGTGAACGATTCAAAGTAATAAGCTGCATATTATTGCTCATGTGTGAACAAAAATATTCTGTACATATTATCGAGAATTTACTTAATCTTATTATACAAGTTGATTTTTTATTATGCAGATATGCATATAAATACATTATACGTAATAAATAGACTCAATGTTTAAAATGTATAAATACATATAATCGTATTAAAACACTGAAATTCTATATACAAAGGATATTGTTTATTTATAAAAAATTAATACTATGAACTAATATGTATTATTAATAAATAATGAACATTCATTTCAATATTTTTAAAACTTAAAATAATGAATAGAACAGCTTTGGTTTTAATTGAATTCTGTATTGAACAGAGTAATTATAAATTTTTTCTCACAATTTTATTTATATTTATTATGTATTTATATTTAGTTTATATACATTTGGCTATATTTTTGAACGTTTAAACCATGTGACATATAGGTCAATATATATATATATTATCATTTCATTATTTATATTGATTTATTTTTATATCCATATCAACTGTGCCCAATATAAGGAACAAACATAATTTAAATAATATAATTGGATTATAATTTTTAAATATTATTTATTAATATATAAATTTTATAAATTGTATGTCAGCAATATATTTAAAAATAATTACATTAAACAAATAAATATTAATATTTTTAAAGCAAATTAATTGAATACGATAAATAATTAACTTTAATAATTACAATTAAATAAAATAATTTAAAATAGGTTTGTTAGACGAGATTATTGTATATGTAAATAAAGATTCTGCTATTTATATATTTAGATTCTTTTTATTGAATTATAAAATTCTTAAATGTAATATTATTATTGTCTGATTACAGGAATTAAGAAATGTGCAAAAATACATATATGTATACAATCAAAATGTTTTCCTTTGTTTCATATACTCATGTCAAATGATATATTATAAACAAATATTATTAAAACCAATATCATTTCGGAAGAGTTGTTAATTATAAAAAAAACATTCCACAATTGTTTGATTTGCGTTAAGAAACACAATAATAATTCCAATTAATACTATTATCTAAATTAATTTTACAAAATTCTTATTTATTAATTATACTTCTTCCAATTACAGCCAAGCACATTTCGAACCTGAAAGAGAATCATTAATTATAAAAAATGAAAATATAATTTAATAATTAAACTTGTTTACAAAGGAATGATAATGTATATTTATTATTTATTGGTTAATAAATTTATTCAAAATCGAAATAAAACAAGTAGATATACGATGAAAAAAAAATAAATAAATAAACATAAATTTCCAAAAAATTGTGACGTTCATGAAGTTTCAAATCATGTATATCTATTAACTATTAAAATTAATATTATACAGATAAAATTAGTAACAATTATTGTCTTGAATTCAAAATTAAACATCATTAAACATTTTGATTAAATACATTTTTAAATACTAATGTCATTTAAAACAATAAATATATACAATTCTGGTTAACTTTTACCGTTCCAAAAACTGCATTAGATATATCTTTAACTTGATTTATACATTGCTCTGGTTGAGGCAGGTCTCCTAATAAATTTGTTACTTTATTCAATTCTACAGCATCTTGAATTCTTCTATTCAAGAAGTTCCACGTATTTTTATGATCTTCACTGGAATCTTGCAACATATACAATTCTGTAGATTTATATATGCCTATTAGACCAATTCTTCTGGCATACCAATTCATCTATTAAGTTTAACTAAATTAATATTTTCGATCAATTAAATGGAAACTGAACTGATATCTAAATATATACTATTTTAAATGAAAAATATCAACTTAAGGTAAAATATCAACCATTTATTACAAGTTCAGAGATTTTTCATCTATAAATTGTTTTGTTATTATTGCAAGACAATGTGAAGTTCAATGATTAAATATAAATTAATTTTTATTATATTTTTATTCTCCCAATATTAAACAAGAGTTTTAAATTATCAACCAATTACTATATTTAATATTTTATGCATATAAATGCAAAAATATGACTCTGATACAGCAAAACTGATTTTTTACCTTAAGAGACCTCATAATTAATCAATAAAAAGTAATTATTCCGACTTTAAATTATGCAAATTTAATATCTTTCTGAATTCAGGAAGAGAATTTCATGCTTTATATTAGACTTACATTAACAGATCTATCACCAGCATAATAACATATATTATCAACCAAAGTTGTAATATTTGAAAATGAAGTAGAAACATTGGAAGGCATAGCCATAATAGCTAATGCTTGTGGCCACTGATGTTTATAAGGAATTAACAGTTCGATACGTTTCCGTACAGCTTCTTGAATAACCACTTCTGGTTTTGTTTGCAGAACAGTTTCTTTAGATTTGTCAATATTTTTTGATAATTCTTCATTTAGTCTTTGATTGCACATAGTATTAAAATACTGAATCAGATCTGCTCCGCCATTTGGAAACAGACCATGAGCAACTCCAGGGTAGTTAATAGATTCAGCACCTACAAAAAATTAAATTTCAATTTTATTGCATTCCTAATAATTTAATCAATAAATAATTATCTTAAATGAGTAAACAATTTATTTCAAATTTATATTCGTATAATTAATATATTATTTTGAAAATAAAATTAATTATTCTAATTTAATATACCAGCACTGATAGCTTCTTTACTCCATCCATACTCTGGTACAAACTTCAGAGATTCATTTAAAATCTGAACTTTTATTTTACTTTCATATTCTTCATCAGATTCATGACTAGACGACTGTGAGAAACCTTTTGAATCATCTTTCTGGGTTTCATTTGATGATGTTGAAGAATAATTCACTAGACGAGAATTTGAAGACCAAACATTTCGGCAACCTGTTTTGATACAAATTAATTAATACAAGTAGTTAAATTAAATTATTTATTTGCATAAAATTTAATACTGTTTTCATGTAGATAATTATTAATATAAATTAAAAATATATTAATCTAGCTTTAAGTTCATCTTTTTTATTATAAAGATTATTATTATTATTATTATTATTATTATTATAATACAAAGCTAAGATAAACTTTGCATACTTCTTATGATTAGATAATATTCTCCAAGCTAATTATCATACAGACCAAAGTTAAAAATAAATTTTGTTAAAATATTTAACACAATATGAACTTAAACTTAAAATATTCTTAAAATATATTTAATACTATTATTAAAAAACACAAATCTTCATTTAGTAGAAAAATTAAATTTCTCCTTTCTCTTTTATTCTTAGGATGTTGAAATAAAAATCAAATCATAATTTTTAATTTGCATATAAAAATATTTTATTTCTTACAAAATTAATATAATCAGTATTTAATTTCTTAAAAGTGATCAAGACTTTTCATTCTGATAATGATGGTCGATACACTCGTATATTCGACTTAAAACACATTGCATAATGTCCACAGCACTGAGTACATTATGACATATATTAATTTTACTGTCTTTCGGCAACATTTGTAAATTTTCGCCACCGATGCTTATAGTGATATCATTGTTCAAAGAAGCTTCGTCCTTCTGATTTGTAATCTTCTTTAAATCTGCGAGTTTGACTGTCCAATGAGATCGAGTTAATTCAATCGCTTCCCTCAATACTTTCAAATAAGAATCATCGAGGTCTGCAAAATGATTAAAAATACCAGTCTTGTTATCTTTATCCCAAATAACCAAAAAACGAATCAAATTTAACACAGTTGTTATTTCGTCTGAAAGCTCGATTATGTCTGTCACTTTTCCATGTTTCAGATTGCAAGCACGTTTCAGCAAAATCCCTAAATTGTTACCTAGAAACACACCACTTTTCTCATTCAAGCATTCAACTATAGACTGTTTCACAATACCTGTGACCACACTCAGTAAACCTGAATGATTAGCAATTTCATACAGGTGCATAACCACTTTGAATCTAGCTTCAAAACTTAAAATTCGCATATATGTAATAAAGACATTTAAAGATGACTGTCTTAATTTTAGAGATGGACCGTATATGGTCAGTTTAATAATATTTTCCAGAAACTTAGTATGAACACTGAGTTCAAGGGCGCCTGATTGAATGGAACGTTCATGAATTCTCTCAAGAATATTGTAAAGAAATTTCAGTCCTTTGTTAAAAAAAAATTCAGGAAACTTTATCTCGGAGAATATACTATTCACAAGGAATAAACTATTATGGAAGATATATTCAGGGTGGTAGACCTGTGGCATTATTGAGTTCTTGTCATTGTTGAAAATGAAGCAAAACAAATTGGCATAAGCCTGATTGGGTATCTGTTCCTCGGATTCGAACAATCTATCTGCATACTCTGTCACTTGACCTCTCATCCTGGCTTCTATAATAGACAAAAATTGCATAAAATTGGAATTCAATTGTAATGCAAACGTCCACATCCTTTCCAACAATGATTCTCCTGTTTCTGATTTTTTCCAGCAGGATTCTTCTATGAAGCAAAAAGGTGGTCCAAACATGAAAATCACAGTACTAAGAATATAAGATTCTCCGGATTTATTTAAGACATTTATGCTGTCATTTAATTCATGCAAAAAATCCAAGGTGGCGTTATAAACTCTTGTGATTTGTTCACTGCTAAAATTGTAGAGTTCAACCACATCACAATCTGTAGTGTTACGGATATTGGGGATGGAATGTATATAGGATTTTATGGTGTCAATAGTCCATTCCAGAGATTTTGATGTTTCATTACTCTGTTTTTTAAGACTTATAACCAAAGGTTTGAGCAAATAACAGAACAATATATCTGTGTCATTGTTTTCCATTTGTTGTAGAAGACCAAGAACCACATCTGTTTGGTCGTACTTATCTGCCAATATGTGGAGTGCTTTTAAACAATGTTTGAACAATGACTCATTGCTCTTTAAATTGTCTGATGTTATATAAGATGATAATGTATCAATAGTATGAATAATATTGTTGGAAATGTTGTTGGTATATTTTTCATTAGTGAATAAGTCTAAAAGCTCATCTATGTTGTTGTCTTTCAAACATTCGAGTAGCTTTGTGTTGTAGTAGCTATCAGAAATAGGTTCCATTTTAATTTATTATTTCGATTACTGTGTTTCTTCTATTTCCTGTTTATAATATGTTCTTCATTTTCTTAGTCTGAAAATAAATGTTTCGTGTGTTTTCAGTTCAGTTTCCAATCTTCTGTGAAGTACAATTTCAAGTTTTTTTATCAGATAAATGGAAACTTGGTATTTAAATGTAGGAGTTTGGAATGTTTTATATAATATATGCTTTATAATAAATACTATAAATTTATAAATAAATTACATAAACTATTTTAAATTTTAGTAATTAAATTAAAAATTATGTTTTTATTAATTTTTCTATTGAATAAAAACTTATTATATGAATATAGAATATATTTATATATTTATTATATATAACAAATATTTATATATTTAACAAATATAAATATAAGATGTTTTTATTTCAACTTATTGAACAAACTGATTCTTCACCTTAAAGAAAAGATCAATTAAAATAGCAAACAAGTTATACGATAAAATTGTTCTATGCAATGTTAAAAGAATAAATTGTTATGTATAATAAAAAAATTTAAGTTAATATATGTTTATAACTTAATTATGTAATTATACAATTGTCATAATATAAACATAAAAAATATAATTTCTTACTTATTTAGTTAATATTATGTAATAAAAAGAATTTAATGTAATATAATGCAATCTATTGCAATTTTGTTAAAACTAAATCCATTTAAAGCTTTAGATTGACATATCAATATATTCTATACCAATTCAAATTTATTAATATAAAATTAAACATTATTTTTAAAAATTGTTATATTAATAAAATTAACCTATAAGAAATATATTTAATAACAATTTTATGCAAATAAAATTATATTTATGATGAATTAATATTTTAAATTATGTGAATACTAACCTCTTTGTATCAAGTTGTTCCGAATCATAGAAATAAAGTTCATTGCCATTTAATATGTTTGTTATGAATGTTAATTTCACAATATAATTTACTACAAACACACAAACACAGAGAATTATTTTGTTGTTATTGTTGTTGTTTTATTTTAATAGTCCTAGAGATGTAAAGATTTCTCTATTACCACCATTGAAGTAAGGAATTTGTGTAGTGTTCAGAAATTCCTTGTTATTTCTGCTCGGGTATTTAAAAACGATGTATTTTCATGAACATGAGACGGTGTGATTTCATTATCATAACAAAAATCATACAGTAGTTTCCACATGTCAATGCAACCCATTAAATATAATTTGTGTAATATCGGGGGGTATAGAAGAGTTCATATCCCATAAATCTCCCATAAAATAAATTAATTTATCACATTTGTCTTTATAAAAATTAAAACTAAAAAAGATATGATTTAAATCTTGAATGACTTCCTCACAAGGACATTTATCGTCGAGTAATATATTTTAATTTTTTAAATAAGATCTATAGCAAGTGTGTCCGGTTATAAGGTGGTTCTTAATCGATTTTGACAGATATTGCAGATTTCGTTATATTTTTATTAATTTATTCAATACGTTTATTGTTCGTGTATATGCACATTTTCTATTTTTTATAGAATTTATTTAATGTAACAGAAATCAATTTAACATAATATTGAAAACGTAAATAGAAAACTCGTTTTTGAGGTGATAACAAAACGAGTTTACTAAATACGTCAAGAATTTTATTTGAAAATTTATATTCATTACACAAGAATATTTTCCCACCATTAAAAAATGTGCGCAAATTCTTGCATTTTATAAAAAAACAAAATTTAAGACTGGAATAAAAGAAAACACTATTCCGTTACATGTGTTTGGGGGTACTTGAAGAACCCCCTTAATTCTGTTAATAAAGATTATAAATTTTCTATCATATTTTTTATTTTTGTACCACGGTATTTTAAAGATCACTTCGTTAAATTGATTAAAATAATACTTTCCTTTATTTTATTATATAATTGAAGGAATTTCAGTTAGGAAATGAAGGAAGCTTCATTTATTATATAATTGATAGTTTTTAATTAATTCTTGCTTTAAGTTTGATAAGTATATTGTAAATGGGTTTTTCAAATATCAGGTGGATTAATATTTTTTGCTTCTTTGGCCAAGGTGCCTGCCATTTCATTTCCAGTAATAACCATATGACTAGGAATCAAAAATAGTATAATAAATATTTCAATTTTCAAAAGATTTTTTGATAATAAAATTTCTCTAATTTTATATATCAAATCGTCTGAATTATTTATTATTGAGTTAAGGGTATGTCACAGATTAAATATTCCTAGAATTAGTGTTTTTTCAATTTTGTTAAAAATAAAAGTGAATTTTAATAATTGTGGAAATTGTCGGTGTGCGCTATAAATGGGAGAAAAAGTTTATTCGATAAATTTTAATGAACACCTACAAATTTCTTTGAAAAACACGACGCGAATTTTTATTGCTGACGTGTTTCTCTGACGTAACATAATTAAAAATAAATATTTTATTCTATTATAAATTTTGCAAATTTATGAGATAGTAGGTGTTTGTTCATGTCTTTATTTTATACCTACCAAGTTTCATTAGAAAGACATGTTAAATGAGATCAAATTTTATGACGCGGTATTGCAAGTGACAACTAATCTGTGACATTTTCTTAAGACCAATAAAACACTTTTAGAGTCTGTCATAATAATCGAGTTCTTCATTATATTTTTATTCTTAAGAATAAATTTCAAGCTGTCTAAAATTGCATATGCCTCGGCCTGGAAGATTGAGTTTTCATCATTTATTCTTTTAACTAATTTAGTTTTTAAGGAGGGTATCCATATTGCATAATTTGTATTTTTGTTTATTGGATCTTTGGATCCATCAGTGTAAATAATAGTTTTGTTTTTATATTTTCTATTTAATAATTCTTTAAATTTATTTTCTGTCAAAATAATTTTGTTTAATTTTATGCCAAAATCAAAATCTATAAAATATAGTCCAGAATCAAAATGTTAGAAAAATAATTGAATTTTAAATAGTCGTTAAGGTGATTTATTTTGATATTATAATTATATTTATTTTTTAAGAGTTAAAGTAATTCGCACTCATTTTATATGGAGTATACTCTATGATTCATTGCTCCTTCGGTTTACATTTGGATTATTATTTAAATTATAGTTATTTGAAGAACTGTTGTACACACTTTTTAATGGATGATTTGCAGTAGCTAAGATTTTTAGTAAGAATTATTTAGTTAAAAATAATCTCCTACATTAGAGGACTTTCCTGTGATAATTCTAATAATACATTGGTTGGTGTAGTTTTCATAACTCCCAGGATGGGACTCTATTCTCTATCAAATGTTGACCGCTTGACCTGTGAACACCAGCATTTGATAATCATACGAACGATAGACGGTCGAGTGGTCAACAGTTGATAGAGAATAGTCCATGGGCTGAAAACTGGATAACATCCAGTTTCTTTAGATATTCTTTGTTACAATTGTTTGTAAAAACCTTTGCATTCCTTGCATCCCAAACCTTTTCTAAAATCAAATTGATTATTTGGTATAATTTTATTTTTTTTTCATCCACCATTCCAATTTTTTATAGATTATCCTCTCCATAATTTTAAGAAAATTAAAATTGATGGATATTGGCCTAAAGTTCAGTCCATGATTCAGTCCAAATTCAATGACTATAATACAAGAGTTATAAAAGTATTTAAAGCGTTTAAATAGGAGTTCATGTGTGACTTAAGGAAGTTCAAGTATTATTTCCGAAGAAAACATGTCTCAACGTGGGGGTTTGTTTAATTTCAATTGTTTTACTGCTATTAGATATTCATTCCAGGATATCTCTTTAATTAGTAGTTCCTTAAAATTTCTTTTTGTATTTAGAGTGTGATTAAATTTATCAGATTTATCGTTAATAGTTATATTATTTGGATCAGCAATTTTATCACAAGCTTTAGTAATAGATGAGATAGGTAGAATATTTGAGTCCTTATTGAAAGTATTATTTTTTGTGAATTTACTTTTAAAGTTTTTTATAGTTTTCCATACAGTTGAGATGTTTGAATTTTTATTCGAATTATTGCAAAAATCTCTATAGTGTTTAAATTGAATTTTTTTTAATTTTTTAAATTTATTATGATTTATTATATTATGATTGTTTAAAAATTCTATATGAGCTATATTTTTTTTCAACTATTTTTTTACACTGTTCGTCCTACTAATAATTAAAGTTCTCTTTAATTGGTTTTTTATTAGATTTATATGCACCCGCCTTTATCAATGAGTTGTCGATTGATAATAATATATTGTCACAATTGTTTTATCATATTGTCAGTTGGAATAAAATTATTAGCAAACTCATTACACTCGTCAATAAAAATTTACCAGTCAATGTTTTTAAGAATATACTTTTCTCTTATTGTCGTGTAGTTGTGAATTTTATCAAAGAAGGATATTCCAATGGGGAAGTGGTCGCTATTATAATTATAATCTTGAACATTCCAATTGCAGTCTAAGGCCAAATCATTTGAAACCATGGTAATTTCCAGAGAGGATTTAGTATGGCCATCTCCTGACATCCATGTATATGAGGAATTGTTCAAATAAATAAGATTTGAGTTATTTATACAATTTTCAAGTATTTTACCGTTGGTGTTTTGAATTATATTTTTTGCCATAGGTATGCCTTTAACATTTAAGCCTCCGCATATAATTAGATTTGCAAAGTTATTTACATAATTAATATTTATTATGATTTCGGGATCTTTATAGTTTGACAGGATATTTTCAGCCGTTTTTCGTTAAAATCCCGAAAGATATTTTTCTCAAAAATCAATAATATATGAAAATAATTTGTTCTCCCAAAATTAAGCAATGAACTGAATATTATTTAATATATTTATTCCTTAAAATGAAAAAAAAAACTCAAATCGCCCTATTATGAATATCTCATGGACATTACAATTAAAATTCGTCCATATTGCTAATTTAAAAATTCTCTATATTTTAAAAACTACTTTCCTAAATTTAATGTTCGGAATAAGTAAAAATAAGTAAGTAATAATATATAGCTTCACATAAATATAAATTACAAAATTTTAATCAATCATTTAGTAACAAATAAATCTAATTCCCATGTGAATTGTATATAGTATTTTCAGTATAATTTATTATCTTACATAAGTAACAACTTAACCAAAAATGGCCTCCTTTCAAATCGCCCACCTAGTCCTAAAAACTACTTCCAAATTCTCGTTCTGTTTGAATTCCCCAACGGCACTAACGCGACCTAGACGCGAAACCCTCGCGCGCATCGATTCCGCGCAGTGTTGCCAAACGAAGCGGCGCGCGCTTCGCTCGGTCGCTGTTTCTTATCGCGCCCGCGATTCAAGAATAGGCCCTTTGGAAGTGTCCGGGCGAGTGCGCAGCACGGCTGCGCATTACACCATTCCTCAGTTTACTGCCGAACCGAGCTCCGTTTGCCACAGGACTTGATTTTATAATCGCATTTTTGCAACTTCGAACGTGCACTAATCCCAAATTGTCTAATTTTCGATTGATTTAAGAGCGTAGCTTCGCTAATAAGAACAATTTCGGGATGATTTCAAGCCGCATTAGACTTAACTTAGCAAATCCATTTTATTGCATATAGCACGGATCGATGAATATTGCGCGTTGTTTTTTGCTTAGAACACGAACATTAGCGATTTCTCATTCAGACTTAGACTTTGAGCAGAACAATAAATGTTGCCAAGACTTTTTTTCATTAGGTACATACTAAAGCGTTGTCGAATCTCGATTTAAATCATTACATTTTAAGTAACGAAACTATTACCTATTGCTCGGTGTATTACGAATGTGAGCGTTATAACGCAAGATGGCGATGACGCAATTAACGTATCGTCGCACACACTGCTATTTCAATACGAAACAATGGGTTTTTGTGTTTAGTTGCAGATCATTGCAGTATGATCGAGGGTTTGCCGGTTGCATTAAATCAACTTTTTAGATCTACGTAGATTTTTCTGTTAAAATGGTGAGTAATGTCATGATAATTATGTGAACGTGTTGGATTTGTGTGCGTGCGCGTGTCTGTGTGTATGCGCACGCGTGTGTGTCAGTGAACGCCTTGGGCGTCTTGTCCGTTTCGTTCGGATGTTTTAATCAAGGGGGCACTGTGATTCCAAGCACACCCACTTTTTAACTCGCTCATTTGCGTTCTTTTACCGAAGCGAATTTTTGCCCCCTCCCCCACTCTCACGACAAGTTCCGTTCCCTGACCTTCGCCTTGTAGTTGTGATTGTTGACAACCCACCCCCCACCCGCCCCTTTTTTGTCATTTTCTTCCGTGCATTTAAATGCAAACCATTCAATTAGCGCAACGAAATCGGCCAGTTACATAATTAGTTCCGGTCGATGATTTGCTTTCGTCCTTTTCTTTTCCATTTCAATTCTATGCGTGTCGCACGCGCTGTGTGCGTAATCGTAATTAAGCGACATTTTCGCTGGCAATTAGTAATTCCACTGAAAAATAACGTCGTCGCGCATTCAAATCACATTTATTTGCTTCGTAAAAAGAATCGAAGTATCTTTTGGTCGATATTTATTATACTCGACGCGCGCGTGCGTGTTTGTGTATATGTGTGAGTGTAACGAAAACAAAAAGTTGCTTTTTATCTTTTTTTTTTTTGATATTTTTATTTTATTAGCTTTGACGATTGATACATTTTGCATTCAAAAAGTGTTTATCGCGGTTGTTAATACCAAGCTGATTTTCTTAAATGTTTGTTTGTTAAGTTTTTTTTTTTTTTTTACTTTTTTATCAGTCATAATTATAATTTTAATAATTCTTTAATTTAAAATATGTAAAAACGATTTTGAATTAAAAAAAATTAGGATCGGCCACACAGTTTTCATCCCTTTTTTTAATGTATATTGTAGGCTATAACTGCACATCGCAAATCAATCAGTATGACAAAGATAAACTCTTTTATTTGGGCGCGAGGTAAAGAAAGACGCGAGATAAACGCTGCTGCTGTGCGTCTGGAGTCCTGGAAAAACTCATCAAATTGTGTTTGAAGTTAACGTTATATAACTTGGTTAGATCTCTTCAATGGGAATGTGTCTAAAATAAGACAATGTTGAAATGCACGACGACGATACCAAATGAGTCGATAAATCAGGAAATAATTATTTTTAATGAGTCTGACTTAATATACAGTGTTTCCCTTGTTAAACAACAGTGCATTATTTTAACAATTTTGCGGGCACAAAATGTAGTCGAGGCGTTGCAAAATATTTGGGTTACAGCTGTGTGCATATAATTGCTTTGATAGACCATACAAAGTGCATTACATAATATGGCAGTTTTTAGTATTGATTAGAAAAAATTGCGAAAGCAATAATCAGTATGTAAAATTTTGAAGTAGGACTCACGTGACAAAGAATGGGAAACAGGAATTGACAGGAAAGCACATAAATTTGTTTATTTAAATTGATTTCGTTAACGGCGATTCTTTTCAAGAATGAATTATAAAGAGGTATTTTATTTAAATTAATTCTAATAATACAAAATAATATATTGTAATGATAAAAAAAGAAATTTTTAAGGGGGGGGGGGTAAATGAAATTTATTTTATATAGGAATTGCAAGGTTTTAATAGCATTATAATATAATTTACAGACAATGTAAAAATTAATTGTTTGTTAGTTACAAATGAGTAATATTGTTAATTAGAATTTAATATAAATTTTTGTTTAGTCATATCATGATAATGATTTTTATTAAAGTTATATAAAGACAGAGGAAAAGCAATGTCTGGAAGTAAGATAAGGAGTTCATGAAGATTAAATTATCATTATTATCTTCTTATATGTTATTCGTTTAAAATATAATAAGAATTCCATTTTCAGGTAACCATTAAAAATATTCATTAAAATTGTACAGTGAATTCAATTTAGTAGTTTCATTGATCCATTAATATTCAGGGTAGTTTTTATATAATTAATGCAATAAAGTCATTAATACAAATGTTAATATATTTTATTATTAAGGAGATATTGAAACTTCTGTTCATATTTGTGTCAAAATAAAAATTAATTAAACAATAAATATATATATTAATACTATTTTATGATACTGATTGATTATTTATTAGTTTTAATTTCACTTGTATTTTAAGAAACTATTAAGTCAATTTATTTAAATGTACTGTTAAAAACTTTATATAATTTTAACTATTCTATGTAAAGTTGTAATAAAAAATGTAATTACAATAAATATATAAACAAACAACTATATAAATTATTTAACAATATAAACATATTTTTAATTGTAACTTTCTAATTGAAAGTACTGCTATTTAGTTGCAAGCATTGTACAAAGATGGTTTTAATGATTAATTAATACACAGAGAAATGTTACATAATTGTATACTCCTTGAAGAATGTTTGCAATACTGCAA
>JABFQC010000514.1:0-26360 GCA_022817085.1 Psilanteris sp. ZL-2020
GTCTTTACGTTTATTATTATCAATATTTAATGATTTATGATTCAAGTAACTGTCGTATGAAAATTAAGTGCAGCGATTATAAAGAAATATTTTGTCATTTCCTATTCCTTTTTGAGAGTAAATGTAAAAACGTTAGAATAAAATATTTTTTGCGTCAAATTTATTGCGTCTTTGCTTTTATCTATTTGAGCTATTACGTAAGACAGGATAAAGAGAAATGCGCTTTCTGACTGCGTATACCATTCTATGGATCGTAAGAGTAGTCGTCGGACTGTTTTGTACGTATGCAAATTTGGTACATTTTTTTATTCAGAACAAAATTTTTCACTGTCCGAGCGACAATGAATCTTTGAACAAAACAACTGCAAGTCCTCCGAAAACATATTTTCAGTTTACAACTTCACACCTGTATCATTTTATACGTGTTTTTCGTCGCACAACAGAAAAAAATGCGAGTGCTATATTTTGCAATGTAATCCGGGTCTAATGAGATTGTTCAAATTGTCAAAATTTTACTCTAAAATTTGCATAGTTTTTACTATTTAAAAATAAAATTTTTAGAATAAGTGTTTTAAAAAGACCATGAGGAACTAAATATTATTAACAATCATATTTATTTCTAGTTGTTAAGACTTTATTATTGAACTTTTCAATTTCCTATATATATTTATATATATATATATATGTATGTGTGTTTCTATCTCTTCAGAGCTATACAACGTTATAGTTTTAAGTTGGTTGTAGTGAGATAATAATTATGATGTCCATAGTTTTGTTTTGGTTATGGTTTTGTCAACAAATAATTAATAAATTAAAAATGCTAAAACAAAAAACTAAAAGCATTAGAAGAACTTATATAACAAAGGAACAAATTTTTAAGTAATAAGATACTCTAATTAATTAAATTTTATATTAGAATATTCTAAAAAACATAAAATTAAATTATCGTATTCAAATGATTTATTCATCTTATTTAACATTAATAACAATACACAATTAGTAATAATTTTATTGTTCAGTTATAAGTTTCTTATCAAAATTTTATCTACAATTAGATTTTATATGTTATAACATTGTTTATATTTGCAAAAATAAATAATTATAACACATAATGGTATTCTATTCAAAATCTACTATTAAAATTTTAAAAAAATATATACATTAAAGCCACTTGTTTTCATTTTTTTATCTTGATTTTGAAATTTTGATTCCATTTATATAATTTCATCCCACTACGAATCTGTATATATAATCATACACGCATATGCACAATGCCTTCGAATAACACATTAAACAAATATGATTCTCCCGTTCACTTCTAGATGTTCAAAAGTGTATCACTCCCGAAAATATAACGCAACCCTCGATTTCATAAAAAAATGTCTGAACAAATGACGCCAGGCATTCAATTTGAACGAAATTTAACCAGGGGAAAGGCTGTTGCCTTTTGAATATTCCTTTGTCGCCTTTTGCGGATCTCTTGAAACGCCGGCACGACAAGAGCGTAGCTCGAAATGACGATAGGTCGGGCGTGAAAAAGCGTCGAAAATGTGAGAGCGCGGTAATACACGCGAACCCGAGAAACGAATCGGGCCGAGTGGCGAGAATTAGCGACGGCCTGAAGAAAGGACTAACGACCTCCAGCGCTTTGAATTCGACGATTAACGTCGACGAGTTGTTCGATGCGCTGTTTTGCCTGAATGATTTGGAAATCTCCCGGGCCGATTATACGAGCCATTAGGGTGACACAAAAGCCAATTCACGCGACTTGATTACGTGATTCACGGGCTTTTTGTTCGGATTCGTGCCCAATAAACAACATTCGTTTACATCATTACAGAAACTCAATTGCATAGACGCTAATAACCGTCGAATGGTCATGACGACGGATATGGTCTAGACTCACGGAGTTCCTATGTTCCAGTATAATAGTAATGTAATTAAAGCGATTTATCAATGCTAAAACCACGGAGGCCATTTATCTCATTTAACGTTTAATGCTTGAAGATATGAAATGTAATACAATTATTCATTTCGTTTTTATGACGAGAATAAATCGCATTAAAAATTTTCAATTTTAAAAATTGTATTTCGGTCGCTCATTTTTCTGCCACTTTTTTACCACCTTGGAAACGTAGAAACCGTATTAGTAAAGGGATTTGTGGAAATTATGTTTTCTTTGTAAATGAGAAAATTAAATAAATTAGATATAACCGGTCATGGCTAACGTTTTAAAAGTAAACAGTGGAAATAGAAATATCATAGTGATTATTATACCGTTACGATATTTAGGATGATGATTTATTTGGTTCGGTTATTTTAATAACGTTTAATTTTAATTAATTAATTTTGGTACACAATCTCACGTATTTAATTCTTTTGGCACTGATACTAGCCAACAATTATCTTAAAAGTATGAAGTCATAGTTTATTGGAATAGGTATCTCAAACCAATTGAATATAACGTTAAATAATCTTAATTGTTAGTTTTATCATAAATATATTTGTATACAATCACTATATAAGAATTTGAAGTATATGGTTATAGCCATAAAATTTGACATAAGGATTGAAGAATAAAAGCTAAATGGATTGACTCCTTAAAGAGTGATTATGTCCTTTAGTACCGTGAGGTGATCTGAGTAAAAATCAAAAGTCGAAGTAATGATCGAGTAGTATTTCATACACAGGATATCGTCAATGATCTCAAAAATGACGAAATTAGAACTTTAGAAGAAATGATCCATCAAAGTTCTTTGATGAACTAAACTTGAAGGATTGTTTGACACACCAATGACTTTTAATTTTTGATTAAATCAACTGATTTAATGATTCACGTAATGTAATTAGCCAAGATAATAAAAGAATTTGACTTCATAGTACTTATTTTGTATTTTGATACTTTTAAATAATTAGCACAAATTGCAGATTTGGGTTAATCTTGGGTAATCCTGAGTAAAGCTGTCCTCTCTGAGGGGGAGGAATTCGATATAGATTTCTACATAGTATTCGAATCTGTAAGAATTATTCTCCGGAAATTTACCGTTTTCAAGATATTCACCTTTTTATTGCCACGTCATTTTTTGTTATATAAAGAAATTTATAAATAAGTATAAATACGTGCATTAATTCAGTTACAATATTAGATATCGGTGCGATTGTCGCCGATCACTAAAAATCGGCAAATTTTTCGAAAAAGGCAAATAGGCCCGGAATTGATATGAAATAGTTAATTTTTTAACGATTTCTTACCCGAGATACGAATTCTTAATGTTAAACATGTGTGGTTCACGATCATTGGTACTTCAGACAACATTGTCAAGAAATCGACGGGTCTATATTTGGTCACAAATAAGTATCATCGCACAAAAGTCCGAAAAGGGGAAATCCAAAAATATTTTCTTCGTTTACGTTGAGAGTCGCACTGCCGAAACTCTCTGTGCGGTAATAAAGTAATGGACAGATTTACTCAAGAATTCCTAATCTTGAATTAGCTTTGAAATAACTAGTTTAATATTTAAAATTTCATATTTAAATTTCACTCATTTAATCTCAAAATTGTGAAGGTTTTTTATTGTATACGATATCCCACAGATCAGCATATTCAAATTCCATGGGTAAGCGTCAATTGTCTCTCGAACGTATCAATATCTGATTTAGTGACAAAAGAGGATGATGTAGGTAAAATGGTAAGTTCTTTGTATACGACAATAAATCAACTAGTTACCATTACGACCTAATTGTAATTCCGAAGTATAGCTCTGGTAACATATGGCTTTATATAAAATGCAGATAGCTTTTTCCAATTATCTATAAAATAAACAGAAATACGTTTAATATTATATAAAATAATTAATTATGGATATGATAATATTCATGAAGTTTCAAACGTTGGTTTTCAACGAATCGTATTTAGATAAATAATGATATTTTTTTACGAGAAAAATTTCCAGTTATTAATGGTAATATTCTTAAAAATATAATTAAATTAAAAATTATTGTTACAAAATATAATTTAATATGATAAAACAAGTTGATTAACTGCACTTTTTAGATTCGTTGATATTCAACATTTGGAGCTTCATACACATAAATAAAAATAATGATACCTGATTATAATAAATAACAACTATTTTAAAAGCAACATATTTTCTTCTTGATTTTGCTTTCAGGTAATGTCACTCATTCCATCATGTTACGAAAATGACTCTCCAAAATTTATGAAATGTTCATCACTTACAAGAAACTTTAAAAGCTTCATGAATCTATCCTCAAAACGTTAACCGAATTTTAAAGTGTATGAATTTTTAATAAATTTTCAAATTTCGGCAACGTCTTATAGCGATTTAGCTTGTTTTCCAGAATATCTTAAACGTGAATTAAAAATTAATAGTACTTCAAAAGTTTATTTCATTTTACTTAAGATCAATGAATATATTAAAAATGTTAATTCTAAAATTATAATGAACGTATCTAAAATCACGAAGAACTCGTGAAGAATTTTTTTAAGCAAATTAACGTGAATATATAATGTCAATATTATAATCACGATGAAACGACTATTCAATTACAAATAACCTTTAAATAACCGCACTGTTTATAAAAACTGGTTTATATATAAAAGTATATATATAAGAAACATTTGTACATATTATTCATATATAAAATATTTAATTCAATAAATATGGACAACAAGATTAAAATGATTATAAAATTAAACAAATTATTTATTTATTATTAAAGGACAAGTTAAAAAAATAGCATAAAACTTTAAATTTGGGTTATAAAAACACCTATATACAGAATGTATAAACGTTGGAATTTATAAACTTGTTCAAATAAAAAATGTGCGGTCTTCAGATACTTTCATCAGGTGGCGAGGAGTAACCAAGTTGAGGGGGATTAGTGTCTCGAAAGACACTTTTAAACTGAAGTTACGCACGCTGAGAATTTGAGAATGTTTTAAATGTGAAAAAAGTTATCCTAGAAAAGATTGTGGGAATAGTAATGTCTTATGCTGGAATGAGTGCTTGAAAGTAATGGAGAACTCCCGCTGAGATGATAAAAGAAAGAAATTATGAATATTTTTTTGAATATTGCAATACAAATTTGATCTTTTACCTGGCTTCTCTTCTTTTTAGAAAATATTTTCTACAATCAGTGATTATAATGACTGATACAGATTCTAGAAATTAAATTAAATGATAGAATGTAATTAATTTATCTTGAATTCATAATTTTCCTTAACCTAATAAATTTTAAAATTAAGAATATCTCGTTTAAATCAAAATTAGAAATACATTTTTTATTCGAAATCATGTTGTCCATTTTGTATTTAATTTTTTAAATTACTTGTATAAATAGATTATTAATATTTATATTGAGAACTAAACGTATTATTATACTAACAATTCCATTTCGTAACTGTTTTTGTAATTTTTATGAAATAATACTTTTTCTGTAACTTCGTGAAATGATAAGCAAAAGATTAAATTATTGTTCACGGAATAAAAACTTGGTCTTCATTCGCACTCCACTTGACATTTTTGCACGATTCACTTTTTTCAGATGAGAAGTGATTTAGAACTCATCTAGGACCACTGTGGTCAGATATCCCTGTAACGAGCCTCTTCTAGTTCTAAATCAATTCTTCCTGGATTATTGATCGCGTGACTCTCGTGTGTTATCACGTACATACCACTAACAAATATCTTTTTATGAGAAAAAGTTCAGCAATTTCAGCCTTTGCTAATTATATTTAAACAATTCTCTTTCACCAATATTCGAATCAAATACCATTTTTTATTCACATTTGATCACGTTTATTTAACGGGAAGTAATAATTGAATTGAATAAATAAATGCCAAATAACATAAAAAAAACAAATAAAAAACAAAAAGCTGTATTAACACAAATACTACAAAAATACGAAAATTAAACAGTATTAAATTTCGGTCAAAAATTGAGATACCATAAAAACACGATTACATGTGTAAATTACGTCGCTGAGACCCTTATCAGGTGCATTCGACGTAGCTCGAGGCAAGTTTAGAATACACTTTGAAGAAGTTACGTGAAAAAGAGAAGAATAATGTTTCAATAGGAAACTGTAATATTGTTGCAAAGTAATTCCTCTGTTCAAGAAGTTCGCGATTAGTTTTTATAACGACATTAATTAGTATTTTGCCATTAAACTTTTCACTTAAAAATGAATTCGAAATGCGTAGTCGCATAATTGCAAAGTGAAAAGCCACTTTTAAATTTCATCAAAGTCAATTTTATAACGTTACTCAATCAAAAGAAAGCTCTTCTATTTATTCCAGCGCATAATCTTATATCGAGGATTATTAATTGTTTGTTATATTTGAAAGTAATGCACAAAATGCAGAATAATTAGAGATTTGATTGCTATCCACGTTTAACCGTTATAAGAAGCGTAAATACCATGCATAGGTTAATAAAATAAAATTTAATTACCTCGATCTATCGCGTAAATTATATGTAATTACAATTAGCTTAATATTAAACAAAACCGTTAAACAATAAAGATCACAAATAAACGTATCGTAAATGCGTAATGACATGTTAAACAATACGGTCAATTTACATATTTACACTGTTAAGTGTAACAGTGTTATGCAAATGTTCACTCTATTGCTGTAAACTTGTTACATATTTGATACTACCTTTGCACTAGGTCTGTATCAAAGTAAGGGTTCCCCCTCAACTATTATAACTTTATCGAAACGTACTTTATCACAGTTCGAGTATAGATAGAGTTTATTCGGTAATTATCGTATCATCTATCTCGAACAAAACATCAATAAGTGAAATTTGATGCTAAGTACATACTTTGCGAATATTATTAAGAGATACATCTTTCTGCCACAAAGATTTGCGAAAATTTTTACAGAAGTATTTTTTAATAATAAATACAAAACCTGAATTTATGTGGTTTTCTGTATAAAATATATAAATATATTCTGTATGAATATAGTTAATAAGAACATTCAGGCTTATACATGTTTTTTTGAATCTTTATATTATATAAATATATAATTCATCTGTATAATAGTAGTAAGATTAAACAAATCTTTCTTTTCTAACTAAACAAAAATGTACATCTGGTTTTTTTACCTAATTTTACATGTGTGATTATATATTGATATTAATCACTTAGTTTTCATGTATAATAAATCTACAATTTCTAAAAGCTTATTTTATATACACTAAGAGAAATTTGGTAGCAAAAATTAACATGAATAATGGTAATTGAGCATTACGACTAAAAAATAATAATTTTTAACATATTTAGTGTTACAATTTTGGATAAAATATGTTAAAAATGTTACATATAATACAAAAAGTGTTAAAAAATCGCACAAAAATATTAAAAATTAACACGAAACGTTTTCAAAATTGTCATTTGTCAGCCGTAATGCTCAGTTCACATAATTCGTGCTAATTTTTACTATAAAATTTCTCTCATTGTATATATCTACATAATCGTTCATAACCATATTAATTACAATACTTTTGATATTTATAAAACATTTATTTTATGTCCACGTATTATACACTTTCATTTGCGAGTAATTATACTTAAAATATCTTATAATTATTAATAATTAGTTGAATGAAATTGCATTAATGAAGTTATCGATAAAATTCATTGGTATTACTAGATTCAATTTTTCAAAATATATCATTTTAATTTGAATATTTAATCATTTTTCATATTGCTTTCAATACGGATTTAAATCTTCGATGAATACTAGTATTAAATATTTATTCATTTCAATTTATATTTGTTTAGGACATGTTTAATGCAATTAGTGTATCAATGACGTTAGAGTTAATGTTGAAGTTTGATTGAATTACCAAAAACAATTACTTAGGACCGAAATCACCAATCGAATGATAACAATTCGGATGTTATTTGGTCCAATAATGATCAAAATGAAATGTATTCGACGCGCTGTTTTACTGACTCGCAATAATCACATTTTCGCGCGAGTAATAATTATGGGCATTTTCTTTCTCGACACGCTATGGTGACATTGATTTATGGATTTTATAACGGATTAAAATTTGAGTGATGAAAATGTCCATTAAACCCGCGGTAATCGAAATTAAACAATGCGCCAGGCCAAATTTGATGAAATGCCAGCGACAGCTTGTTGAAAGAATAATGTTTAATTATGTGATAAAATTCATGGAAAACTCGTGGTTGCAACTCGATACGCTGTTAATAAGTTAAATCAATTTATTGTCATTATTTTAAGCTGTTCAACGCAATAAAAACAGTCAATTTGTATCGCATTGTAAATTAAGATCATAATAACGGTTTATTCAAGACAATAACATTTATCATGGTAAAACATAGGAATGTATTTCTGAACTGCTTTGCAGTATATAATGTAATTACTGTGTAATCATGCTATAATATATACACATGGTATATTATTTAAATTTACGAATAGAATTGTCATATTTTGTTGAACACATTTTTAATCAATAAACAATATTACGATTTTAAAGAAAGAATATTTTCTGTAAATATAACATAAGACGAAATTTGTTAGATGATTACTAAAGTTGCTTTGTTTTCCTTCATATTTAATTACTTTGATGAACTCTTTAAATTAAATGCTTTTGTAATGGAAATGTCTCTGCTTCTGTGTATAAATATATATATATATATATATATATATATATATTAAAGAAAAGAGAATAGTTGGATGTTAAAAGTTCAATAAGACCTGACTGCATTTATAGAAACGTCATTTAATTAAGCATAATTTGAAATTTATACATATTATATATAATAGCAGATGTGCTTGAGTTTTGATAATGGATAATATGGAATTAGTTCTTTCAGAGTCGTTATAGATATGTCATTAATAAAAGTTCAATATCAATCAAATAATAAAATGCAGAACTATATTTTGCGTAATAATGACCAATGTTCGATATTCGCGAACTAATTTTAAATTTTCGATACTTTAAGTTGACTTTATTTCAATAAAGAAAACACAATTTGTTTTTTCAATAAATATAAATACATCTTTTACTCGCAAATGACATTTAGCTCGTTTATTAGAAACACTTTTCTGTTGCATTAAAGTTAACAAACCCAAATTGATGCAACGTTAAACATTATTTTTCAATCCAATTGCGCAGCTTCTTTTTATAACAATTGACCAATCTTAATTCTTGATTCCGCAATGATCTTCGACCGATATTTATTTCCCTGCTTACTTATCTGTGCGCCTGAACGAATCCAACAGACGAAGACGAACTATTAAATTTATGTCCGGGTTTACTAGTTTTAAGGGCCCATTTTTTATCGAATTTGTTGAAATAATTAATGCACTTGAAAATTGCTTTTCTTGAACACCAGCAATATACCAATGCCACTTTAAAATCTGCAAAGTTATTATCTCGCTAAGTATTATTACTTGAAACGAACAATTTGACTGGCAGATATCCTAAAATTCTGCTGCAACTTTAAACGGATCGCGAATTTCTTTTGCAAACAAATAACGTCGTCCACAAAAACAAATCTATTTTTAGAATAAAGAATGATTAAAATAATGCCGGTGTAACCGTGCTATTCATAAAGACAAACTTGTTTACCCAAAATCGTAGCCGTACGATAAGTAAACCTTTTTAATTGTATTCCGCACAAAATATAAGGATCGCGCGAAGACTCGCGCAGCAGCTTCGGCTATGAAAGCAGTGCGGAATCATCCCTGTAAAAGACCGAGTAATGTAAAAAACGTAAACGAACAAAATAAAAGAACAGCCGTCGTTACTTTTTCAAGTAGCCATTTCCCAAACGTTCGACAAGCTTTCGCCGAACGATTGTTTCTCATGCAAGCAATTTCCTAGAGGGTCGCCATTTTATTTGGGTCAAGTTCTGCCGACCTTTTTGCTTCTTGCTCGCTTCCCCTTGGACTAAGCTGCGAATGGATGTCAGATGTAAATTACACTATTATCCGACGACTAATTTGTTTGCGTCGTCCGAACTTGCGTGAAATACAATACGCGGAGAGAGGAAAGTCACGTCAGTCGTGTGTTCATATATTTTCTTGGCGCTGTTTCAGTAAGTGATATGACATTCACGAATGTGCCAAGTGCGTGTTGCCATATCAAGTATAGCAATTTCGCAGTTTTTACCGTAGAACATTCAAACCGTTGGATATAGTAAGAATTCCGAATGTTTATTAATTATACACTGAAAAAAATAATCTTACAAATTTGACCAAACTAGATAATAAAAGTAGGAAAAATAGGCAAAAAGGTAAATAATATGATAAATTACGGTCAGAAAATTCTAAAAATATGTCAAATATTACGAAATAATTAGTAAATACCATGATATCGTCTAATGTTTATTTACATTTTCTCACTTTTCCTCCGTTTATTATCTAGTTTGGTCAAATTTGTAATCTTTTTCAATGTAGGGATGACATAACTATTTTTGCACGTAATTCTAATTAAAATATATAAAGTCATTTTGACTTTTGAATTGTCGAAATATAGGTCGTTGCTTCGATATAATATACAATTCGATTTCCTACGTGTTCTGTTATAAGATGGAGTGGGCGCTAAGTTCGAAATCTTACATGGGTACTACTACTTTTTCTTGAAGATTCGAATTGTCTAAGAAAAGTGACATCAATCTTACTTACGATTAACTCTCTTCCCATTTCAAAACGAGGAGTCTATTTTGCAATCTTATATCGTGATCCCCATTTTTCAATGCATTTCAAAATTTTACAAATGTATTCTATGTCATTCAATAGTAAGAATCATCATCGGTATTATTTTACACTTTCCGATACATATATTTATTTTAATATTATTATTATTACACGCAGAAAAAAGGTTCAAAAGGTTTAAATATTATTCAAAACAAAGAAACTCATGGACAAAACAAAATACCAATTAAAAATTACTGAGCTTTACAAAAAACATGGATGAATATTATATGAATATACTGAAAAATTCAGGTATTTTGTAATTAATTATAAAAATAATGATTTTTCATATTTTCAATAAAAATTGTATAAATAATAATCGTCATGCTTATTTCAATTTAGGTATATTAATAAAAAATCAAACGTACAGTCAATATAAAATTTATTTTTCGAATCCTATCGTTTTTAATACACGGAGAAAAATTATAGTAAAAATTTACTATACTTTATAGTAAGGCAGTCGTAAAATACGCTTTTCTAGAATTTAATAGAATTTATAAAGAAAAATATTATAATCCTGACAAATTTTACCATACTTTATGATACACTTTTTCAGGATTATAATATTTTTGTTTATAAATTCTATTAAATTCTGTAAAACTTATTTTACGATTGCTGTACCATAAAGTATATTAAATTTTTACTATACTTTTTTTTCCGTGTACGATTGTTAGATAGTGAGTTAATGTTAAGTGATGAAATTGAGGATTTTTTAAGAATCAAAAATTACAATTATAACAAATTTCTATTAGAACGATTTCCATTCTGCAATTTGAAAACCTGAATTATCTCATATTGAGATGAAAGTAGTTCAGTTGATAGAACCGAATTGGCCACTGCAAAATCAATTCAGTTTATACAGAAATGAAGTTTTAGTTATAAAAACTGAAAAATGGCAACCACCTATTAATTTTTTAACTAATATATTCAATAATATAAATTTTAACAACAGTTTACTATAACTATTGTAGTCGACATCTATATAATTAAATATATATTATTTGAAAATAATTTGTTGATATAATTATTAATGCTTTGCTATAAGATATAATTTTTGTAGAATTAAAATTGTTTTATCATAAAATAGATTATATATATTACGTAATGAAAAATCTTTAAACTCAACGATAATTAAATGAAATGTATGAAATAAACTTTAATTCAATTTATTTGATTAAACATTAAATATTTAATCAATAAGCTTTAATTATACTGAAAAAATGTAAAGATGATTATAAAAGTACGATTATTTTTTTAAAAATTACAAATTTAATGAGATGTATAACAATAAAATACAGTTTCATATTTATAATGATACGATATGTATGTCATAAATAATTTAATCGGTAAGTGAAAGAATTAATATATGATTTAAAAATAGATTATGCACGAAATCATAATTTATGAATTAAATATTTAAAAAATTGTTTATAAACTGCTAGTAACAAATACAAAATATATATAACTTATAAGAAAATATCTAATGAATAAATTTTAAAGATAATAGATAATAAAAACATGTTACAAAGTAGAAGCACCGGAAAACAATAAACTGTTAATAGATAACGACTAAGGAAAACAAATAACTGATGAGTATAAAATAGATAACAAAAAGACTGAAGAGATAATAGATAAATAGCTATGTAACAAATAGCAAATTACAGGTAAAAATAATAGATAACAAGTGAAGATAACGGGTAAATAATAACTATAGTGGTTTGTTGATCTATAGATAAAAAATAATAGATAAGGATTAAAACAAATGATATATTATACTATTTTTAATTAGTTTATTGTTTATTTAACGTTGAATGGTGTAAAAAATTAGAACTTCATGAATGACTACTGTAATTAAATTATTTTTTATCAAAATTTGTTAAAAATGTAAGCACATTCTAATTGTATAAAACAACGAACAAATGTGTACCATATAATAATTTCATATGTCAATATTATAGCAGTGCAAAACTATTCGTTGAAAACTATTAGAAATTCCATAAAACGTATCAAAAATTGTTGGCCAAACGAAAGATGAATTAAAAATTATCCAGCTTTTCAGTAAAAATTGTTCCAAAATCCATCAATTTTTACCGCAAAAGTCAATTAAATGTACCTAAACTTTTCTTTGATCCAACGGTTATTTTGTATTAACTAAAGTATAATACAATTGTATTAATTTATAACGGAATCATTTTTCATAAAACAAATATCGCAACAAAATGAAATCACTCAAACGACGCATTCATATTCCTCGTAAATTAAACCCCAAATACGGAATATAAACAATCAACTATAAAAAGTACGCCGTACCTTTATTTTTTCAATTCGCGGATTCTGCCAGTTTCGCCGATTTCGTTTTATTCCCAAACTACGTCCATTAAATTCTTCATTGAAAGTCGCCTCCGTAGGAAGGAACTTGCACGTTCAACGGAGAAAGCAAATTTACATGTCCGATAAAAGACGCTTTTGGAAATCTCGGAAACCAATGAAAAAACGCATCCGGGAGAATTCGCTGCGTGTTCCGCATCTGCAAAATCAAGAACTGCGTCGGGCAATTTTGATCGCATTCCGGTGCCACTTGAAAGGTGAACGAGCGCTTAGGATCCCAAAGCCCGAATGTCCCATGAGGAGTGTGGCTCGAATACAGATGTCTTTCGTTAGAATTGTGTCGCGCGGCAGCGAATTGCGCCCGGAAGTGGAAGCAATTTGCCGCAGAGCCTTGCTCCTCCGGCATACTGCACCACTGTGTACACGTGTACCATCGTCACGAATGAACTGATACGCCGGGTTCTCTCAGGACTCGACAAGGATGGCGGTAGTTTTCGTCAGGATCCATACCAATTTTTGGGACAACTCCCGCGGGATTCGAAGGACGCTTTTGTCTTGATCCTGTGTCGGGCATTAATACTTCGCGGAGGCATTTCAAGCGAATCGCTGTATATAAGAAAAGGAGTTTGTCGTTTGATTTTTAATGCTCGGAACTTTGATACAAAATGTAGATAAGACGTCACCGACGCATTACTGGATGTTGGACATTTCTCTCGTATATTAGCGACGCTCTGTTATCGTCGCGTCCATTTTTTTAATGTTACAAGAAAACACATTACGTTTATTACTTGTTTCTTATCATTTTTACATTGCAGCAATACGTTTGCAGATGTAAAAAACAAATTAATAATAATAGTAAAATATTAATAATAATAATGATAATCATAACAATTTATTAAAGTAACGGGAAATCATCCTTAACAGTTAAATACAATATAAATATAGAAACATCAAATGAATACAATTCTTCACTCAGTTATATCAATAATACCATAAATAAGACATTTCTAGCTCACGTATAAGTAATAACATACACTAATTCATACGTATCACAAGATAATTTTTGTTCACAAACTCATCATAATTCTTAATCCAAATATTTCAACGTTACGTAAACCTAACGTTCGGTAATATTGTTTATAGAGAATGTGAAAATTGGATATGAATTTTGACGATGCGTTTCATTTTTGACGATTTACATTAAATTAGGAATGAATTGTGGTTCAGAGAATTGTATCATGCTTTTGACAAATTATTATCCAATGTTTTATGAAATGTATTGGGAATAAATGTGTGAAGTATCAGGACGTGCAATCAAACATTTATATATATATATATATATATATATAAGAGTATTAAGTACAAGTGTGTTTTATTTTATGTCTCGTATGTATTCGTAAGGGAACTTGAAAAATTCCCGAAATCGTGTATTCTAATGCACGGAGTATGATTCATTCTCATCACGGGATCATTCACCGTCGACTTGTCTTTTATAAATCTGATACAAATTGATTTCGTCAGGCAGTAATAAAGTTTCAAACGAACCACTTTTTGATCACGAGTAAAGATAAGCACTTACCAATGCATTCAAATATTTTGAAGAATATAGTATACGATATCGTCGGCGACCCGAAAATAACAAAAGCATATACTTTGCCCAACATCAGTAATATCCATCAAAATTGTTCATCAGACGATTTTATTGATAGCATCCGAATATATCTCATTTCAATTTCAATTATTCCGTATATACCCAATAAAGCGTAAAATTGCATCGCGGCTATTTTTTCCTGCCGCGAAAAATTGTTATCCCTCTTCAAATTCAATCTAGACCGGAACGCAAATCGAAAAATAAACCACTGTATGAAGTTATTTTGCGATTTACATTTGCCCCTTTCTTTTATATTGTTGTATTTTATTAAACGTATAGAGCGTATGAAGGGACGCGGCTAAAACTAAAATGTCTTTTCAATCGATTATCCCGACATTTTATAATATTCCGCAAATAGTGTATCATTAAGTTTCATTGATCGTAGTAAATATCACTAGATAATTTTCATAATTCCGTATGGATTGCTTGGTGTTTAGCAATGAAATAATAATAATAATAATAGTGTAATATTTAGTTAGTATTATGACCCCATCGTCCTTTGGTTGTTAGTAAATATTTGCATGCTTTGGTTGATAAACAAACTTGTTGATCATAAATGTTTTGTAAGTTATGGTTTAGTTTTAATCATTTTTGTTAGTTACTAGACGGGTTCATTTGAAGAGTATTTGTTTGAACAATCTTGTCAGGTACAAGGTTGAAACTTATGAATGCATTTAGACTAGTTGAAACTTGTACAATCTAGTCATGCATTTTCAAGCCAAATTATACAAATAATGTTTATATATACATTTATAATGTGAATAAATACTTAATTTGAAAATGAACTTTAAATTAAAAACTTTTAAATTACTTTTATATAAACGTCAATTATGTTTTTACGTTTTATATATGTATATCGAAAAATTACCTATGATTTTTAACTGAAGATTAAAATATTATATAATCGTTTCAGTCTGGTAACTTTGAGTAAAATACCATATGTAGAATACATATTATATTTATTAAAATATAGACAATGTATAGTCATAACATAAAATTTGAAATAACACAAAGCATATAATTAATGACCTAATTTTAAAAAACACAAAATGTGCCATATTGAATTTCAAGGTTTCACTTTGAAAATTTAATTTAATTTTCATTATTATGAATCACAAAACATTACAACTATTCCGTCTGTGAAACAAATTGAATTATATTTTCATAATTTATACTTCGTATAATGCACCATTTCATCTTCTAATATATCCATTAAAAGTTCATTATCAGTAATCCTAAAACCATATAAGTATTTTATTCCCGCTTTGCACTCTTTTTACATTTTTAACACTTTATATGATATATATTATAAAGGGATTAAAGCCCGTTAATGTTTATAAATAAATATTCATTTGACTATTTTAAATTCGGAAAAATATATTGAAAATTATCAAAGGCTAAATTTATACAGAAATTATGTAAAATTGCTTCATTAATTACTCCATTTATATATATATATATACTTTTTCACTTTCATTATTATGGGAATTCGCACAAAAAGTGTAATATTTAATAATAAAAGTTGCTACTTTAGCGATATATGTCTGTTTATGAAGTGGAATTTTTGAAAATGTAAAATCATAATTATGTGCAAAAGCAAACAGTCGAGATTATTAACACCTTTTTCTGTTCGTGCTTATCATTGCGTCTAGTAAAAATTTATATTGCGATGTATGCATGCGTTTCAACGTATATAAATATGCATTTTAAAACGCTAAAAACAGATAACGAAAACTATAAACATTTCACGAAAAACGATATTTTATTTTACAAAATTATTTTAAAATTATTAATACGTACCTAATATATGTTATATACTACTACTTTACTATAAACACTTTTAAATTATGCAAATTATAATACTTGCAATAATAAATTACCGGCAATTATTTTACATCATGGAAATATAGCTAATAATAGTAATAATTCAATGTTACATATTTAAATGGAATAATAATGTACGCAAATAATAAATAATTTTAAATTTCAAGTTACATGTAAGCTGTCGTTTTTATTTTGAATACTTTGCTAGAAATTGAAACGAAGAGAATAATGAATTATTCAAAACTGTCGTAAATACTTTCGTAGAACAAAAATTACGGAATAGAGACACGAGGATAATTTTGCATTGTGATATACATACGAGTTCCAAAGAAAATTCAAGCAGCATTAAACTTGTTGTACATTGATGAAAGAAAAAATATAATTGTTAGTAATTAATTTCAAATGTGAAATAAGCAAATTAATAAAAGGAATGGAAATAAACCATATATAATAAAATATAAAAACGGAACGAAAATATAATTAAGTTTTATTGCTAGTCGTCTTAAAAAATCTCCTAAATAATATATGGAAGCATATATGATATATAAAACCTTTAAATTATCGTTGATTTTTATATCAATAATCTCCAATTGGTTGCCGCTGACATTAAATATTTAAGATTAATAATCAAACTTAAATTTAAATATTCCGGATAATTTCCGAACAATCCTTAAAACCCCATCAATTGATATTCTCGTTTAAAACGAATACACTTTTCATGAAAGTTAAATGAATTTCAACTTTCAGAATACAATTATGTTCAAAATTTGTCAAGCGTTGCTATGCGGCGGTCCAACGAAGCCGGACTAAAATATTTAAAAACTACTGAAATAGCAATAAATATTGTCTACCGTTTCTTAAATTCCTGCCACGGCATTTAAAGGCATAATTTTTGCCGAAATGCATTCTCTCTGTCTACATATATCCAAAAACCAAAATCGCTCCCCGCTTAATGCAGCTTTCGAAAACTTTATTATCTTTCAACTTGCTAAAGCTCGCTACAAATTTACCGTAAAAAATAGTAATTTTGTTCTCACACTTACAGTTCCCCTCGATTATCCCCCCATCCCCCTTTCGTTTTCGACCGACGTTATTTCCGAACAACACAATTATCATCGACATAAAAAATGCATAACCGTTCGACACATCGTCTTGATTCATAATGACTTTACAGTAACAAAAATTCGGCCGCAAATCGTCGCGTTGAATGACCCTCGAGTATCGTCGAAGGAACCCACGAAAAGCTATATAGAACACGCAACCAGCGAGCGTTAATAATAGATCGCTCGTCTCCGCGCGGAGTCAAAGTCAACGCGCATCGTTATTCCTCCCGAAACAAGAATCTAATTCTTCGTTCGATCGCTCGATCCGGGACTCGTTTTATTTACGACTTCATATAACTCATGCGCACTAATATATGATTGCGCGGATTGTATCGAATCCAGCATAAATTTCGCGCAAATTCCGGAGAAATTCGTCGCGCGCAAACGACCGTGCATAAACACACACGCGGAGATAAATGCGCGGCATTTCGGCAGTCGAAGTGCTTATAAATGTCTTTTGTGCGCTCGGTCACTCCTCGAAGGACGAAATAAGCGTTCCACTTGTGTCTCGCGAGTTGTTTCAACTTGACAAATCGTGCCGGGGGTGTGGAATTTTTCGCGAATTTCGTTTTCTGTTTGCGCACCGCTCGTGGGGCGGGGTCGCGAGAGGGTCGAGGGACGAGAAAGGTTTCGCGACGCCGGGCGGTCGGAAAAGCAACGACCAGCTGACCTGAATTTGCGACTCTCGCGATGAAAAGAGGGAACGGCCGAACGAGCGACGGACGCGGTTGCCAGTTTGCGATTTTGCCCGTCCGCTTTTTCGAGGCCCCGACGCGCGAGAATTCGGAAGCAACGCGGGCGCAAAAGAAGCGGGTCGGCGACAAAAAAAAGGGAAGACGGACACTCGTATGGGAAATTAAACAAAATAGCGGATAATGATGGAATTGACGCGCGAAATAAAGAACCGTCGAGGGATGTGCGTGAAGCTCCAAACGTTGCATATCAATGAATCTAATAAATTCTGTAAATCGACCTGTTTTATCACACGGAGAGAAAGAAACGCCAATATTTATAATACGGGAATATTAAATTTTAATAGACTGAATGTTAATTGGTAGTATGCTGTCAGAATGTCAAATTTTGATAAACTGCACGGAGAAAACATATATTAAGCATTTTGCTATATAATATATCAAAAGTAAGATATACTTGAAAATGTTATAAAAATTACTATAACATATATTAAAAATTTGTACATAAATTGAAAATAATATTGGGCGCATTCAAAAGTTTAATTCATTATATAGTAATTTTTATAGTATTTTCAAGTACATCCTACTTTTGATATATTATATAGTAAATAGTTGGATATATGTGTTCTCCGTGTTGTGGTTTACGTATTTTTGACTTGATAATAATAAAATAAGTTGAATAAAATAATAAATAGTTAAATAATAAAATAAGTTAAAGCTTGATAATAATAAAATTCAATTTGATTCATTTTTAAATAAATCACATTATAGCACTTTTGTATAAATACAATGTAATTAATCCTGAACGACAAATATGTCTTTTTTTACCAAATTTTTGTTAACTTCAATTTAGGTTAGAATGTTAAAACTTGACAATCTGTTTTGATAAATTTGCAGTTGTACAACATTTGGTGAATTGAATAAGGAAAACGAGAATGTTCAATTTTAGTAAACCGATTGTTATATTATAATCAAAAATTTGTAAGAATATTACCTTTAAAAGTGTAAATTTTCCTTGTAAAAAATTATTATTATTATTTATCGAAATACAATTCGTTAATAATTAACGCTTGAAACTTCATGCGCATGTCGAGGGAAGAGGTTAATTTTAATTTTAATTTTAATTTAAGACGACGCCTGTTTACACTGTCCATTCCATACCGATTGTTTATTTGACGGGCGTATTCTAAGCAGCGTTAATTATAAAGACGAACGCGGCCGACGGGCATGAAGTTGAGTCCCGCAGGTTTGGCGGCAATAAGATCGCATTCAACTTATTTATAACCCATCGTCAAATGTGCATTAAATCTTATTTTATCATACGCTAGAGAAAAAGTTCGCCGGCATTATACGTAAGAGCACAATGCAGCCTTTTCCCATTTACACCGTCATTGCTGACTCCAACGACATCGCGCCATTTCGAAATACATTTTCCATTGGACGTTGATTCCCCGCACTGAGAGAAATAGATTGTTGAATTAAATATCTAAACAGTTTCGTTAAGTATCTAAGATTGTTAAATCGAATAATTACAGATTGTAACTTCGACGACGATCCAAATATTCTATTCAACAATCTGGATTGTCAGAGATTGTAAAACGAATGTTATATTAAATGATATATTGAACATAACCTAAAATTTTTACAATCTTGACTGTTGAATTGAATATCTGTTTATTCATATCCGCTATCTGTAACAATCTAATTTTAATATCTAGATTGTGAATTTCACAATCTTTTCTCTCAGTGCGGAGTTCCGACGTGGAACCATTCAAGACCCTCGAATTTCTACGCGGGATCCAATTAAATTCTCGTCTTGCTATCAGTCACGACTTATGCAATTTTTGTGTTTTCTTTTTTGTTTTGTTTATTTTTTTTTTTTATTTTCGTCCTCGTTAAATTGCCCGTCGGTCACCCGTGTCCGTGTAAAGCCGTGCGTGAACGTCACGTGATCATTAACCGTAAAATTAATATGATTCGAAACATTTAAATGACCGTATATTATTTCGCGTTGTGCGAAACGAGAAAAGTTGCGGAGTTGTACGCGGCTGAAGGGAAAATTTAATACGTCAGACGGAAGCACGCGAGGGAACGAAACGAGCGAGTGGAAATAAAGCAAGAGGACAAAAGTACACCTGCACGTCGGTACAGACACCGCAGCGTTTATTTCGCCAATTCATTGCTCGTCTTCTTATTGTAAAGGGGAAGAACAAGTTCAATTATCGAACTACGGATACGCGTTTGACTACGGTCCGTTGAAATTCCGCCAAGGATAATGTCGATTGAACTGTTTTACATTATAAACAATTTTCATTTGAAAATGCATTCTGTTCGCCAATTTATGGAAAACGATCAACTTGTTAATAACGCGTCATTGAATTTGTGTGTTATGTTGAGAATGAATTTGAAATAATACACTCAGAAAAATTAGACTTAGAAAATTGCTGTTTATAACACTAAGTGAAAACTGTTAAAGATAATATTTTTTTCTTGTGAAAATATAGTTTTTATACCAAAATTTTTTAGTATAAAGCTATTATAAATAGGAACTTTTTAGATTCTTGTTTTAATGTCGCCAAATTAGTTAATTTTATGAGTGTAGTAATATATGTAATGTTAATTGAACTTTGTGACTGACAAATGATAATTATTTAATTTTTTGTCTTTAATTTCGTAATGTAATGGGATAAAGATAATTTATTTAGTATATATGGTATACTAAATAGGATTAAAAATGATGAATAGGAAAACGAAAAAATGACAATGATTGAACGTTATTTAAATAGATGCCTTAAATAATGCTCATTAAATAATGACTATATTCTCCGATTCTTGTAAAACTTGTACAAATAATTAAATTCAACATGACTGTAATTAGGATCTACGCAATGTAGTAAAGTTAATAACACTGCTTGTTTTGCAGTAATTTGTTTTTCGAGATCTTTTCAATCTCTTTCGATTTCATTTTCTATCAGTTCTTTTCTTTTTGTATCGTTTCGGGTAATTTGCCATAAATAAGAAATTGTTATAATACGCGTTATTAAAAATCAATCATTAACATTAACGATTAATGAACGAATTTGCTTTAAAATAATTAACAAATAGAGTTTCAATTTAATAGGAAGAGGAAAATTGTTAATTTATTCACAAATTAATTCCGTACAGTAACTATACCTCCATTAAATGACTTTGTTAACAATTTCGAGAATTTCGCAATGTAAACTCGAAAATTTAAAGACGTTGAATTAAACTGCATAAGAATGCAGCTCACAGTTTTGACATATATTTAAATAGCAGTACCAATTCAATTAAAATTTATTTAAATTCCATAAAATTATTGTAAAATTAACAATCAAACAAATGAAATGTAAAGTTACATTTGAACCCAATTTAATACAATTTAAACATTTTCATACGTAATTTGGAACCATATCGATCAATTCTTTTCTGTAACAATTTTATCTAATTAAATCGAGTTTAATATTTGCCAAAATCATTTGGTTGTTGAAACACAAATTAATCCAACTTAATACAACTTGAGTATTTCCTTCTAGATTCTAAAACAGACATAAATTCAATTTAAAAACGAAACCTTAAATTGATTGCAATTGATTCTCGTACTCGGGATTAATTTTGAGTTGATTAAATTGGATTTATTTAAAAATTTAATTTTGCAATTTCTTTTATAGATCAACATCTTATGTATCAAAATTTAGTCCAGAATTCATAAAGTAGTTCCGGAATGGTTCAATACAAATTATTTAGAGCAATACTTAAAAAAAAATACCTATTTATACGAATAAATCTTAACAATAAATAAACCTACAGAAAAGAATACTTTTTACAATTATTTATGATGTATTTGTATTAGCATAACATTTTTAAATGTGTATTTTCAAGTTTAGTAGTTCCCTTGATTTCCTGAATAGAAACATCAGAATTGTGTTCGTAAAAACAAAATTTGCGTGAAACATGATAGGTATACGGTCTGTCGATTCTATTTCTCCTGGAATCTTTGTTGCAATTTTTTAAAGCTTATTATTGTGTTCACAAAAAGTCTCCGATGGAACTTCTATCAGCATTTTAAGTATCTTTCCCATTGTAATCATTCCGCGAAGAAAAAGTTACCAAATGTAAACGTTAAATTATTGTTCCCTACCATCGATTTCTTCAATAACTTCAACGCAGGATTTTCAGCCTATTAACCATGACTATGATAAACAATTATATTTAAATTTTTTTATACTCTACTTAACCTTCATTTTGTATCGATTTCTTCAATAGAACAAAAAATAATAATAATAATGCAAGCAATTCGAGATAGCTAAGAAAAATCCTGTAAATTTACATAGATATATATAATAAAGTACTATTGAATAGCTTCGTCTCCAAGAAAGGTTCCAAACTCTAAGGAGAGGCATTTGATTAAATTTAAATTGGATGTTTTTTGAAACATCCTTACAGAACCCGGGATACAAAATTACCATATAAGTGAACAACTTCTTCTCTGCTCTGTAAAACGTAATTCCCCAACAGCCAACGCCTCAACATCAATTCCAAAAACATTCGCCAATCTTCCCAAATGCGACATCTTTGGAAGCGGAATACAAATCAAACGTCGCTTCAAATGGTATTTAAAAAAAGGCAAAAAAAACCGCGTTCAAACCATTTTCAAATTCAGCGAATCCTAATTATCTTCAACGCTGTTTCTCCCTAATCCCAATTATGGAACACCATTTAAATACCGCGGAAATCCATCCAGCAGTGGTCACCGACTAAACGGTCGTCTCGGCGGATTAATTATGTTCCCGTTTGTTCGAATTGCCCCACCCGCGGTCCTCGCAACACAATAAGAAACAATGCAATCGCTGTAAACATTTCTCTCCTTCGCATCGGCGCTAAGAGAAATCAGTCCGAGCGTTCCCTTTGTGCTCAAAGTTGACTCCGGTGGCGTGCGCTTTTCAAGCCCGATCCTAATTATTTTCCGCGACATTAGCCTCGAACAAGTTCCCTTTCCCGGAACCGAATAAAGTCCACTTTACGTCACCTCGCGGGATGCCAAAATGTTTGTCAACAATCGTCGATGTGTTTCTTTGTTTCGCGCCCTGGTTTATAGTCGCTTAGCACACATTAATCTCCTTATCATCCGTGCTTTTGCGTCCTTTAACACCGCATTTTCGGTGTAAAGAGAGTGCTTTGAACCAAGTGCCCTTTGTGCGCATTCGAATCAACAAGATCTTACGCGACTCCGGCCGGGCGCGCGCTCGCGATTTGTTTGGTTAAATTGAGTTCGCGTCAACATGCACTCCCACGCGTGCGCGATACGCGACGAATTGTTTCGTGCCTTTGATCGACGTAACGGGGCTGGCACAATCGCAGCTTCAGCGTCGTCAGTTTGTTGTCCTGAAAATGACTGTTGTCGCCCCATTTGCATAATATAAATTTCATTCGACGTCGTGGCTTTGGCGCTAAGACTTTGGTGGTAAATTCAATCAAAGAAAAGGAATAAAGGCGTATGACAATTTGGAGTACAAATTTTGCACTTCTTTTGAGCGCGCGAATAAGTTTATGGATTGGTATTGTTTGGTTTGTCTTAAAGTTCGATTAAGAAATGATGAATAGTTAATGATTATTATTTCGTTAAAGTATCGGTGTACTAATTAGACAAAGGACAATGCTAAAATAAGAGTCTTAAATGTAGGGGCTGTCAGGAAAAGGATAGAGATAGTATCTAATAATAAGACTTTTTCTATCTTTTCTTGTTTGTTGAAATAAGATAATTTTATAACGTAAATTTTTACAATGTAAGTATACGTTTAATATTGTAAAATCTTTAATTTTCTATCGATTTTTGTTATTCGTAAATACGAATAAACGGAATTTACTGGAATGTTAAATTGAGACTGAGAATCGTCGATTATATATGTTCGGTAAATTTGATTAGAACCATGTTTTCTAGTGAAATTTCGACGTGTTAATTAAATGGAGAATCTTATCATTTTCTAAGATAACCAGATAGTTCTTGATCATGATGAGGAAAATTGTCAAGTATTTGATGGAGTTGATACTGTTTGGGTGATTAGCTTGTTCAACTTAATTACGATCGAATTGAAATTTAGTCCAAACTTTATGGGGATAAGGTAAATAAGTTTATTTAAGTTGCAAGAAATTTTCGTAAATTATAAATCTTTAGTTGTTTTATGAAGTATAATAAATTATAATTATAATTATTATCCGGTCATTGAAATGTTGGTTACAGTTATTTTATAGAAAAGTAAATAATTTAATTAAATTCTACCATTCCATAAACATTATGCTCTATTTAAGGGGTACGTTTAAGTTAAAATATTTACTTATTTCTTTTTATTAAATGAAAAAATAAATAAATTTAATTATGAAACGTAATTGTAATGAAATAATAAAAATTCAGTCTGTTTATAATTAAGTAATTGTGCTTATATATTACATGCAAATAAATATAATAAGAAATCAAAAAATGTTCGATTATTCGAACAACGTTTTATCACAAGATTATTAACAGCTTTATTTAATTAATATTATGTAGAATTAAAATAAATTTAATTTTCATATAATGATATAATTCTACTTTCCTTCGAAGAATTTAAATCATTTACGTTGTAATTTATTTTATAACTTTGCTTCAAGGAAAGTTAATTTCACATATGTGAAAAGAGATAGTCAGTTAACGACGGAGAAAAATTATTTAATGCATAATTTACTGCAAATTATATTACTTATGTGAATAGTACACTTTTCATGTATGCATATTTATACGCGTATTACTAAATTCCGCGTTTATAATGCATATCAATTTAAACCACCTTAACCAAAGTGTAGAAGTGAAAAAAAAAATAAGACAAATATAGTAATAATCGATTCTGTATCTGCAAAATACGCGAAATGAATGTAGAGAACACTACTGATTGGCAATTTGCGAAACGTCATTCTCATACTTTAAAACTTGTTAAAATCTTTTATACACGACTCCTATGTATGCGAAAATAATTGTTGAAATTACTAACAACGTATTGCGATTGGGATTTGGTATTTAAAAACAAAAACAATGAAACTAAAATAACTGTTTATTATTTTTCAGATCACAGAGTTGAAATTCCTAATTAGGCAGAACATCAAATTTCTTTTTTATATGAAATAATATTGCTTCAAAAACAAACATTTATACGAAAATTAATTATTTGAAAAGAACAAACGAAATTCATAAATTTATATATATTACAAATATGATTATGTTCAAAATTAACCTAAAGTATAATACTATATTTATTTAAATATTCATAAAATCCCATTTATGTTTCTAATTCTTACAAGTTAAATCAGACAAAAAGTTAGCAAATACCATAAACAAAATAATGCCTGTAAAATTATTTCCAAGTCACTGCCGTTTTAAGACAAAAGTAATCGCTACCAGTGGCAGCGTATATACATATTTTTATTTATTAAAATAAAGTATTTATTTATAGTTAGTTCAAATAAAAAATTTGTTATATTACATTTGAGATTTTAACCAACATTTAATCGACTTCCAAGCCATGTGGGTTGAGTGATTATTAATTCCAGATACGTTGAATGTTATATACAACGGATGTAAAAAAATGTCTTTTTATTTAATTTATATATATAGTTAATAGTAAAGCATATTAAAATAATCTTACTTTCCTAGAAAGGGTACCCTTTAGGATTAGTTTGGCAGTCATATGACTTAACCTTGAACTATGTTTGGCAGCTTGCGAACAAGGATGTGGCTTGATTATGATTATAAACATGACTGGTTCGTTGCTTAATATTTATTTCTATTATTACGGGATTAAGCATCCATTATATCTTTATATCCGATTATATTTCAAATTTTATTAGTATTATGAAACCTAATATCCAGCTAATTTTCTGGCTAAATTTCCGGAGAATTAGACATTCACGTAGACTATATTTTCTTCTTCTCCATAATCATTAACAG
>JABFQC010000515.1:0-26353 GCA_022817085.1 Psilanteris sp. ZL-2020
AATCCCAGATATTTTTTTTTTTAAAACCAATAAATGAATTTAAACCCACCTCTTTGTTACGAAAATTAATAGTTCAATTTTTATTCTTTTCTTCCTTTTTTTCTTTTTTAGCAATTTTTTCTAAATCTCATAAAAAATTGTTTAACACATCCCGTTTGTGGGGTATAAATCAAAAAAAAAAAAAAAAAAAAAAAACAAAACAAAAAACAAAACAAAAAAAAAAGAACATAAACAATAAGAAGCGGATAAATAACGCCGTTACATTAATAAGAACAAATATTTGCGGTCGCCGGTTGGTTGATTTTTTGATTTGGTCGACGGATTTTGATTGCAAATCGGACACGCGTGTCCAGGTATTAGCTATTATATTATCTAATGAAATGCGAAACGAATGGAAATATTTTGGTTGCAAAAAGTAAGCTATATATGACGCGCTGACACAAATTTCGCGAACGTTAAGTATATATGACATCACATCGGGCGTGCTAGTCATAACGCTTATTTATGTAAGACGCGTTGTGTCTCGCCGTGCCGAAGTGTCTCTTATCATCAGATGCCTATCTAAATATGTGAAGTACGAGGTACGAATATATGAGAGATGAAAGAAAAACCGGGCTGCTTCGGGCTACTTCGGCCAATTACTACGCAGTTACTACGCGATTACACCATATGCATTTATCCATCGAATTATAGGAATGCCAGGCAGAGATTCATGCGAGTTTACTCGCAGTTTCATCGCCAACAAAACTGATTAAAAAAAGCGATTTTACATTTATAAGCGAAATCACGCACGAATACTATTTCCGGAGTGCATTTTTCCTAAACACGCGCGCTTCATTTTCAACTTGCTACAATTCAAACGCGCCTACAAATCGAACGTTTTATTATTTATTTATTTACCATAAAAGTCGTTTATTATTCCAACAATTCGGACTATAAGTCGTTTGATATTTGGATCAAAAATTGTGTGATAAAAATCTAGGTGCGGATAACCGAATTCATTTTATGCATTTATGTATAGATATTTATGTATGGATTACGATATTCGGGTTGAACATCCGAAATTTAGTTTGTACGTAATATTGTTGGCAGTTTTGGATTAGTATGGACACTTTACAGTTGCTTTTCGGATGTACGTCGGTAATAATGAATGTATCATTGGCCGTTTCTCTGCGTGTATCTGGTTTCATTGATTAAATACCATGGAGTTAAGTAACACGCTAGTTTGTCAGATGCCGATTTGGGTTAAAATAATACGTTTCGTATGATCAATAAGATATTTATATAGCATGTTTAATAATAGGTACGTAATATCTACGGAAATAGCAATTATTTATTTATTTAATAAAATAGTACTATGAAGTTGAAAACCTAAATTTCAGAATTACCGAAGTCATAATTATTTGTAATATATTTGAAAGTTTATAATAATTTTATCACCATCATCATCTCTTCAACAATGAATTGGTTTAAATGAATAATTGTATTAATAAGCATATTTAAAGTCAACGCTTTTGTGAGCGTATTTTGGAGCGTGGGATGAAGTACAATTAAATTTGCTATTTTGGTTGTAGCACGACTTAACAAGGTCAATAACGAATGGTTAATTAGAACTAGAGCCAAGCTGATATCTTATTGGATGACCACTTAAAACTTGATTGGCCCAAAATCTGACATACATCATATAAATCGGACAGCCAGCGGTTAAGCGTTACAGTGATAATACGATTTTTGATTAGTCATGTCTATATAACTGATTTTTTTATCCAACGTAAACACTGAAAACAAACTTGCTCAGTCACAGAAAATGTTATTTTGTTAATTTCACAAAACTATCGTGCCGGTTTTATTCAATTTTTTCTCAAATTTGTAAAAAAAAATGAATTATGAATCCGAAAGTAATTTGAAGTGTTTATTCACGTTTTCAAATCATTCATTAACGTGTTTTGCAAAAGTTCTTTTATTTCAATATCACAGAAGTTACAGTAAATGAAGTATTAATTTTAGAAATATAATTATTGTTACTGAACCGAAATGAATGGGTATAAATGAATTTATTCAAAAATTCGGTTGCAAACATTTTTAAGTTTTATTATTATTATTATTATTATTATTATTATTATTATTATGTTAAAAAAAGTGTCTTAGATGTCACGATTTTAAGACACAAAGTGACTTATTTAAGTCATCTGCTGTCTTCATACAGAATATTGTGCTTTAGATTAAGACACTTACGCGTCTTAATTAAGTCGCTTTGTGTCTTAAATAAGAGACGTGTATTATATATTTTTTAGCAGTGTGCATGCTAAAATAGAAATGTTGGCGTTAAAATTAATATTAAATATACAGAATAAACTGAATAATTTACACTTTTCTTTTTAACAAGTTCAATTTCTACCACCAAAAATTACTGTTTGATCAGTAATTTTTCAAGACCTCACCGACATGTCTTTTAAAACTTTTTACTTGGTAAATTTAATATCTGTCATATTTGTCTGAGCGTATATATATAATTGATCTCGATCTGGTTAACAAACTTCTATTTATAAGTTTACTAAATTCTTACTAGAATATTTCCTAATAAGCGAAATGCGAATCTATGCTAATAACTGATACTTGGGCAGGTTGATTAATAAGTATTTTAATATAATTGTGAACTTTCCTCTCGGCAATGCAATTTCATCGAAAATTTTTGTCAAAACAGTCTGATGAAAGTCGCGGATAAGGATTTCGTTTGCTTCCATTTGCAGGTCAAACCGAGCGAGCAGTCGTCGAGGTTTTCTCACATGATACACTTGTGCAAGTACATCTGCCAAATATAGTGTGTATATGGAATGTACGTACACATATGTGTACAAACATGTCGCTACCGTCGACTTCGAGAGAAAGTAGATTCCCGGAGTAAAAAAGTTCTAGCAGGTAGTTAGGATCACGGCGCACATACATACATCACTAATCCAGCACGTATGCAATTCGAAAGGCATTTCGTATTTCCGATTCTCTTCATTATCTCCGTGATATCGTTATATCTTGAAATGTCACGCCCTGATTTGCATATCTTCTCGCGGGAAATCGCGCATTTTTCGTCACTTTTGCCGAGATCGGATTCGACTGTTCGAATAAATATATTTTGCGCGCAATCTCGATTCGCCGTCCGTCCAATTCGACCGAAGCATATATATATACACTCGGTCGGTCTCCTAAACTACCATATATACATTTCGGGTCAGACCCGAAGCGAACCGACGCACGAAGCACTTTTGGCGAATTCCGAAACGTCCCGACACGAATTCGGCGCGCGCGTTCGAACCGACCCGCGAAATTGGCACTCTGGCCGGCTCTGGATAAAGGATGATTCAGGCGTTGCGCCTGAAACCCACAGCGATTACACCGTAAACACGCTCGGTCTATATCGAAACGATTGACTCGGGATTGAATAAAAGTCGCTCCACGTACGTATCAAGTCATAACTCTGGCGCCAATCAAAGCCATCGCCAAAGTCCTTGGGGTACGATTCGCTATTAAAATAATGAATCCCCGGAGTGGAATTTGTCCGATTGCAGTCGGCCTGAATCGGCCGTACGATTCATTCAAATGACCGCGCGCGCTCGGGGAAAAATAAAATTGAAAAGTGTGCCAGCGTCGAGCGTTTCGCTCGGGCCGGTGGCACTCGCATCCGTCGCGCTCTTTTCCCTTCACTCGAGTTAATCAGTTAATCCATGCTTCAAAACATATAACAGAACGGTTTCATCGTTCCTTAGAGTAATCATAGCGTTGCGTCTCCGTTGCTCGCGCGTCAGCGCGCTACGATTCTCTCTATAATAAGCCGCGTTATCGTGATTGCATTCCATCGGGCTCGTACAGCCTGAATCACCTTTGTAATCTGACAATCCGAGCAGCGTGTACGTATTATTCACGCGGAGAAAGTGAATGGAACGAGAATGTTTGTTACTAGACGCGATGCCACGATCGACCCGCGCGCTTAATACGCGCACTTTTAGGTTCGACGCGTGCATAAATTGTTTGAATATTAAGTGTCGGCGTCGAATGACCGACGCTTCACTTTCGAGACAATTTCTACCCTTGGGTTCGGACTTTCGCACGGCGCGCTGCGGCAATTGAACGCGCGCTTTTTGCGCGATCAGCGTCGATCGACGCGTTATTTAAGAACGTTGCAACTGCGAGTGCGCGAAGTTTTAAGGGATACGAAAAAATCGACATTCTGAATGGCACGAAATGTTTTTAATAGGTTTAATATGATGTGAACATTTTTATGACATGTTGCTGGTGGATGTATAAATTTGGTACCCAATGGTTATAACCCTAGCTTTCTAAAAACCACCTCAATTTCAGTCGCACAACAGCGAGCTACCTCCCTCCAGCGAGGACCTTGACAAAAATTGTAATACAAATTGTAACACTTTTGCGAGGCGGGAATTATGCAATATGTGCCAATATTCCTATATCTATATGAATGCAGCCCTCTCCTGCCTTGAAAAAAAAACTTTAATCATATCGGTATACGTTTACCATTAATCGTGATCGGCTAATAATCCTATGTTATTGCGTAAAAATAAAGGAATTCATAAAATAGTTATTTGTAACAAATCATTGTAATAACTGCAAGTCACAATTGAATCATTTGCCGAAAGGAAATGTGAACTGAAACTAAAATTATAGACACAATGAAAAGTTATTTATCACGAGTGTAATCTCACTTTCTTGTTGTCGCTGACAAATTAATATCAAGATTAAAATGCGAAACTTTTATTTTACTCATTGAGAAGACATTTCTCAATGCGTTATCAAATCATGCATACAGTCATGGGAAAAATTCTGCGGTGTTATTTAAATACGAATTTATTCAAATTAAATTGAACTATCGATACGATACGTTGACCTAAATTATGTAAGAAATGTGTCGATTCAAAATAGCGTTTAAACACGTTTTTTATGCACCATATACACTCAACACACACACACATATACATGTACGTATATATATATACACCCAAGCCATACACAAACACACGGTTTTACTGCGATGATTTATAATTCAGGAAGTCAAATTTTTTCGGCAACTCAATGAATGAGAGACGAACAGTTCCGTATATTTAATCAATTATTTTATAAACTACGTATTTGTACCAAAATCAATCATCCACGTAATCAAGTTGATACAAAGTACCACTTAATAATAAACGTTACCCGCCCACCTTTAAATTCTGTTTAAAGATAACTCGTCTTAAAAAATTAATCCGTCTAAATTACTCGTCTCGGGGTTCTGTCAATCAAGATTGACCTATTTAAAGAGTGGGTCACAATTTCAGTGTTAATACTTACAGGGATTTGATAAAAATATATGAGCGTTAACTAAATTTTCCGCGGATGCGAATTTTCGTATATCCATTAGTGAAAAAAAACGCGCTTTCGACGAGAAATTCGATTTTGTACGAGTTTCAAGTAATCCGCCGTGTTTATGTAATCACTTTTACATTTTCCTCCGTTGAGAAGAAAGTCGAAAATGTAATATAATATCATTAAAAAACATTATTTACGATTAAACTTAATGTTCTAGCATTTCGGATTTAGATTACTATCAAGTTTAGAAAACAAGACATTTTTCAGTCGCACAATTTTGGTTTCACATTTCCAGCTTCAATATCAGCCGTGTATTTTAGTTCCGACGAAATAAAATACTACAAAATATATATTTAACTTTACGTCAACATTTGCAGTCACGGAATTAGCAATTGATTCGAATTAATCGATCGATTCGGCGTATTCGACTTAATTCGATCTAATCGGATTCTCGTTTCGCTCGCGCGCATAGCGTGTGTTTGGTATTGAAAATCGACCGCGCGTATTTGCGTTCGCGCGCATATCACGACCAAAGCGCGTAAATAATACGAGTGCGATCGGTATATACCGTCATATATCGAGCACCTGTCAAAGGTGCGCGCGTATAATAAGAGAATTGGAAAGTTTCAGCGCGAGAAATAACTGATGTAACTGTGATGCTATAATTCGGATGCGAAAACAAATTTGCTCGTACGTTTATCGTCCGTGATTTGTATGTAACCGCCACGAGGCAACATTTATAGAGAAACTTAGACTTCCATGATTTCGCATGATTTACGCTTTTGGCGCATTATACGTCATCCATTAATAGCGCGAGCGTCGAGGCTGTTCACGAAGGTATCATTTTTCATTTTTTTCATCGACTTGACTAAAACGCATAGTTTAACCCACACTTCTGTCGCGAACTAAATGAATGTGTGGGATAATTTTGGGAGAGAAATTCGATTCGAGCGCGTAGTATTTATCACTCTCTGATCTCTTGACCTAGAGAAATTTACGGTGATTAATAAGCGTTAAAAGTTCATATCAAATCGTGCGAATTTATGCCGCTCGATTTTCGACCGCGTGCGCAATTATCGCAAGCGCGCATTCACGGCACGTTTTTTCGCCGGACGCAAGCTTTTATATGCGCCCGCTAATTTCTGACCAGACATTCGTCGGGTTGAGTTCCGTTGACGTTTTGTTTTATCGCTCGAGACGAAATTCGCACTTCAAAGGCACTTAAAGTCTTTCGGCGGAGTACGAAATTCGTCGCTTATTTAATTTTTATTGTACATTCGTAGACACTTACTGGGCGTTATTTTCGTGTCGGTTAACAAGGTAAAATAATATGCATCACTTTTTGGTCGTAAAACTTTACGATCGAAATTGACGATCGGAGTTGATTCCGTTTACGGCGAATTAGCTCGTTTAAGTAAAATTGCGAGCGTCCACGTAGAACTGACGAAAAGACAATGCCAGCGCGATCCGCGAGATAACGACGCTCGCCTTTCGCGGTTTAATTGGCACGTGCACTTTTCGACCAGAAGCGGCATAATAGACGCAAAACGAGGCGCTGACATTGAAAACGCTAAATACGTGGTACCTTCCGCGGTCATTCTCACGACTGCGACACGCTTTTAAAACACCGGAGAAAGTAAGATCTGTCTTACGTGCGCGCGTGCAGACTCGCTCGTAAGATCACTCTTTTCGCGCGCAATCCTAAGGTGTTCAATCGTGCCACGTACAACCACGAACGCATTCAAGCTACCCAAACTCGGCCGCGCGGACAAATCCCGAGGTGAAATTTAAATTATCACCTATAAGTTATCGAAATTATATAAAAATAAGACTTAATTAGCCCCTAAAAACGGCCGAAATATCCCTTTTTCCCAATAGCCGCTTAGTAGAGCTAATTTCGGAAACGTTCTCGAATCATGCAGGTCTTACACTGAAAGAAATGACGTATGAAATATTACAACGTACACTGTTAGAAAAAAGTGTCTTAAATGTAACTTTTTTAAGACAGGAAGTGACTTATTTAAGTCACCAGCTGTCTTAATACATGATATTCTGCATTTGATTAAGAAAGTTAAGTCAATTTGTGTCTTAAATAAGACAAATATTTTTAGCAGTATATATGATGAATCCTATGACGGCAGTGTTATACAGTGATAATTGCATAAAACGTTTTAATAAGTGTTGAAAATGCATCAATAAATGCAACTCTCGTTGTACTTTTTAAAATTTAAATTGTTATATTGAAACTTTTTCGCAATTATCACCGTATAATAATGCCGTCATAGGATTCATCGTAATATTTCATACATCATTTCTTTTAGTGTATATAGGTCTTATAGGTCTTAAAAAGGACCTAATATTCGAGTTTAAGCACTTAAATACCTTAACTAGTGCTAATTAAGGTTCTGTAGGGGTAACGTAAAATCCGATGCATTTTCTAAGCCGCGCCGCGCGGCATTGGGCAACGCGCGTTGCGAACCGTTTCTTACGCTGACAGTTCGTTATCGACGAGCCGATCGTTGCGAATCGCATTTTCGCGACGCTATCGTTGCTATCCGCGTTTATTTATGCCGCGTCTGCGCGTGAATTGTGCCGACGAATTTTGGACCAATGGATTTCTGCATCGCATGCATAATAAGAGAAAGGCGAAGCGGCTAAAAATAACTAATTCGACACGCGAGCTTGACAATTCGCGTTTAGTCATTTTTTGCGTGACCTTAAAGTGGTATAATATAAGCCGAGGAATTCGGATTCTCGTGTGTGCCGACGCGAAGCGATTAAACTCGGCGAATTTCGGCGCAGGCGATACACGCAGTTCGACTAAAGATCCTTCACGTTTTATAATTTGTTCTTAACCAAATTGCGGCAAACCGTAAATTCGCGCTGATTTTGTCGATGTTGGTTTCAACGGTTCGGCGTTGTATTTTACGTTCTTGCGATTCCAAAGATAATATCTATGTACGTTTGAAATATTTTTTCCGCTATTTGGAGTAATTAAGATCGCAAATTCAGATTTCGTATAATAAACTGACACGCCTGTGGGTATATATTTTATTCCGTACTTTATGATGACCTCTAATGTGGGAACACGCTGAAACCGACTTAGCTGGACGTTTTTTAGTTGCTTTGAACAATAATTAGTATACACGCGCGCGCACATATTTATGCATATACAAACAAGATAACGTCAGCGTAGATTTTACAATATAATACGCAGTCATTCTTGTCGACTCAAAAGCTACACCGAGTAGGCGTCAAATATATGTATTAGGCGATCATGTACTCTGACGATCACTTTCTCCGAATTAAAATGATCAATCGCTTGTAAACACAATTACGCGCAAATGCAAATACGACTAATATGTCCGTTCGATTCCTCAGCGGGGATTAAAGTGATTTGAGTTTACGCGCGCGTCAAAATCAGCACAATCAAATAACGCAAAGTCACAAAAATGATGAACTTTAAGATCGTTCGACCTCGTTCGAAGATTTATAGTCATCAATTTCTGGCCAAATTTATGCGCCGGCACTAATCGCGCGAATTATTACAAATCGAATTCCATTTATAACCGATGGTCGATAAAGCAGGATTTTCCTCTTCGCCATCGCGGCAATTAAGAAAAATTATTCCTCCGCCGTGCGACTAACTAATGACTAAACGCATAAATATTCCGCGCGGCCACGCAAAAATGTCGTTAACGAGCGTCTGACGCGCTGCTACCGACGCAAACTCGCTCATCATAGCTCGCCGCACTTTTTATCAATTACGAACATTAGCATCTTATCTTTATCTATGCATTCTCATCTCCGTTCCATCAACACCGACGGCTCATATAATCCTTTTATCAACATCATCACAATCCTTGGGAACACGTCGTTGAGATACATCCGCGCGGTGTAAATTCGTTTTTTTATCGTGTTTCGAGACTTCTTTTTAGACGAATTTAACGAAACGTCACTTGAAACATTGTCTGTATATATTACACTCGTTCGAAACGAATTTACTCGCATCAAACACAAATCAACATTATTTTCGTGGTTGCGATTGTGTGAGTGCGCATTCGCGCGCGTCAACGTCGCGATAAAAGCAAATTTCAAATGAAAATTAATAATTCATAGACGAAGCCGACCGGCGACGCATAATACTTCTTAAATCTATCAACAGATATTTGACAGATCGTCAGAATATTATCATTCCTTATACTTTGTGCGGATTAACTGCATGCATAAATTCATGAAATGATATATAATTTTATTTGCTACAAATAAATAAGCGCGCGGTCATTGCTGTCAATAAATTAATATCGCTTAAATGTGTGCAAAACGAGTTTAAAAATACGCTTTCGCGGAGAAATAAGTTAAGTTAGATTATACGCGACGACTTTTGACTTGACATCTTCGCGTTGCACTTGAGTAACGTATAATTTTCGACCAATCAGGTCAATGATTACCTGCGTGCGATAGACCGAGCCTTGCTGCTTCCAACTAACTGTGTATCCGTTTCAGCCACACGAGTGCGTTTGAATATAAATCGGCTTATTCTATTTGTCGCGTATCATGCATTTTTGCGTGACAAAACAAAAAGCAACCAAAACGTATAGTCGCGTCCAATTTACGGACGGAAAGAAATTCAGGTTTCAAGTGGCAGCAAAATTACTTTCGGTTTCTCGGCGAGCCGCGCGTCCGACGCGAGAGTTTTCGCAAACTCGTGACTTTTATTTTTTCTATACAATTTTGACGAATCATGAGCAAGGTGCGGGCATTCGTCGCTACCGGATTCAATAGAGAAAAATAAAATAACGATTCAATAAGATGAAAACTCGTTTATAAACAAAGACGCGAGACGGCTGCTGTTTCGAGACGACCCGGTGTCACGCGAAACCAAGCCCTTTGTGCTAAATCGTTTCGTCCTCGAAGTTGCGCAGGTGCGCGCGGGATTCGGAAATTAAGGACGACCCCCGGCTGAACGATGACTCGCTCGATGAAATGCTCGGCGTAGCAAATTTGAATCGCGCCCAGAAGCCCGTGCAAAAGTTGCCCCGCGTTCGAACGGCCGCTCCGATGCCGGCGTCGGATACGCCGCCAACAAACGAGCGTCGTATGAAATATCGCGGGAGCGAGATAGACGCGTAAAGATAAATCGAAAAAGGAAGGAGGGCCGGCGCGGCGGAAGGGTCGCGCGCGCGGCAGGACGAACGGCCGCGCAGAAAAAGAAAAGGACGGAGAAAGGGGAGAGAGAGAGGGAGGCGGCGTTTGATATTTTCGAGTATCTTGTTCCGCATTGCGGCGGCTGCGTTTCCTTATTCCAACAGTAAAAGCTCGCGCGGGGCCTCGTCTCGACGCGGGATACGTTACACGTAATCTAGCGGAGGAATTTCTTTGTCGGATCTTAGAAGGAGGCGAAGGTAGGGACGACGAGAGGACGAGCGGAGGACCGGGTTATTAAACTTTCTGCACGCATCGCATCGCATCAGCCATGATATATATCGGCGCGCGCGTCTGTGTTGGTGAGCCGCGAATGTGTACTTTGACGCGGGACGACCGAGACACTCGTTATGGAATGCAGCTGCGAGCCGCTCAATGAAGAGCGACTGCCAATGAAACTGCCAATCCGATATCGATTTCGAATGCGCTCGTTGTCCCGCGTTTCGTATACGCGCGTGTACGTGCACCAAACGCGCACGTAGAAGTAGAAGTAATTCGATATTAGAAAGTCGACGTTTTATTGCGCTTCACGAGGGACGACGTAATGGACCATTTTTCGTTGTTGCGCAGTTAACGATGGCCGACAGCGACACGGCAGACGCTGCGGCTTTTGGCAAGGGTGCTTGCAATTATCTGAACGCGCTCGCGGCTAACGGACCGGAGTCCGGCGTCGCAGCATATTCTTTCTCGATCGGTTTCAGGCGTCGCGCGAGCGCGGCTATTTTTGCGCGGTTTCGGTGGGTTAGGGCATTTTTTCGAATTCTAGTTCACTCAAAAAATAAATTTCGTTATTATAACTCAAGAATTTATTGGTTCATATTTATTTTGTTAATAAAACCAAACTTTTTATTTGAACAATTTTATGCAGGAAAAGAATATTAGGATGAATAAAGTATACACTGGAAAAATATTTGTGGGACAAGCATAATTGTATTTAATTTAAACATAAGAACACGCAGAGATGAGGTTTGTTTATTTTGTTCCAACAAATTTTAGTTGAATCAACAAAATGTTTTCTACGCATATGCGTTCATGGCAACCAAATTATGCTTGCGTCAACCAAACATTTTTTTCAGTATACGTATAGTCAATGTAAACATTATATGTTTACATTAACTATGCATTTGTTTACATCAACTATACGTATATACTTGTTCCAACCGTTTCAACCTAACATTTTTTTCAGTCTGCTTAGACAAAACAATATATTTTATTTGGTTAGAAATAGTACTAAGTTTGGTTTTAGTTGATTATACTAAACTAAATCTAGTTTATACTACTAAGTCTAAATCTAATTTTCATGATTACAAAACCTGTCATATTTTTTGTATTATGTTATAATTAAAACTACCGAAATAAATTATTTAGTTCGACAAATTAAACACTTAGTTGGTGATACTATTTTTACTAAACAATTTGATTGAATCAACCAAAGTTTGGTTATTATAACCATATATTTTTCTGGGTGTGCGCGCAAAACTCAATATATTGTGAAAGCTTGAAATAACGGAAATTGAAATAATAAAATACAAATTTAGGTTATATAATGCAGTAAATAAAGACAAATTAATGGGGTTGTGATTGTGACTAAGAACATTGATATGATCAAAATTTGTCTTATTAAACAGACTATCTGCGGCAGCACAAGTAATAAGGATGGTTTCCTTACGTAATCCAAGAAATGTCTATTCTCTGATTACCTACGGAAATGCCATTAAAAATGATCTACGTTAAATGCGTGTCCCTGCTGCTGTCTCTTTCAAGTTATGCTCAGTACTAGACATTTGAAATAATCGTCTGAAATTCTTGACGTACGCACCGAAGTATTTATCAAATATACTAACAGTTAAAGACTACTCGAAATACCTGAGAAATTTTACGAATGACATTCAATTGGCATTACAGTCAACATTACGTTAAAATTTCCCATTTGTAAGAAAACAAATTTTTCCGCATTGTTTTGATTGTATTACTGAAATACGTTTATCAAGTGCAATTCCTTAAAGTAAATGACGAATAGACAAATATGTTTGTTGTGTCAATTCTGTGTAATATTATATTCAATCAGTAAGCTCAACCCATATAATTGTGTCTTTCACACGCGCGCACACACATACATAACGAACCAATGAAAAACTATCCTTAGAAATGTTTATAAAGAATTTCATTTCTGTGGAAGAAACACACTGCGTTTTAATTTATTTCCATAGAATTTCATTTAAATCTGATATAGATTGTGTTTCGTTCGAATTCCGGAATTTCGGAGACCGTATACTACGCAGTGCATTATAGATCGAATTCTTTTCTTAATCACCATAAAGTTCTGGAATGGAAGCTATAAGAACCTAAGACAATGTCAATTTTAGGCCAGGTTTCGAAACGCAAGAATATTTATGCACATAATAATAAGTTCGACGGCTTTATTATCGTAATAATTGTAATTATAAACGTTAGAAACTAATGCACGTGGAGAAATGTAATGTCGTTTTTGCAACCTTTGACAGTGAAATTTGTAATGAGAATAAAGATTGTCTACATTAGTCACAGCTTGCTTAATCTAAAATCTACAGTCTAGACAATGGAAAGTTGCTTTACGTGACAGGTGATGTATGTGCTAAAATGACGTTTTTATAGAAAAATACCAGTAGCAACGTAAAAAGTTTAAACGCTGTCAGTAAACTAATTTGCCGGTCGTAAATATGATTTGACGAAAAGTGAAAATGTATTACTTCGGGCGCAATTTCCGCCCGTTAATCGTCCCAAAACCCGCCGATTTTGCAGAATAAAATGACACGCGCTAACGAGCTTTCCATTTCAGTATTTCCCGAGGTGAAATTTAACCCTTACTTATCACCTATAAGTTATCGAGATTGTGTAAAAATACCACCTACTTAGCCCCTAAAAACGGCCAAAATTTCCCGTTTTCCCAATAGCAGCGGGCTATTTGGGAAACGTTCTAGAACCATGTAGGTCTTAAGTAGGTCTTAAAAAGGACCTAATATTCGAGTTTAAGCAGTTAAATGAAGTTAAAGAGTGCCAATGAAGGTTCCATAGGGGTAATTTAGGACTAAAATTTCGCCTCGGGTTTTCATCACAAAAATGATCGGGATGCTGCGACCGTAGAAAATCATTTCACACAATAGGCAACTTTTCCTCCGCCACAAAAGCGATAAATAATTGTTCAATTGTTCGATTGCGGCAATTCGTTTTAGCAACGCAACGCATAGCCGCGCGTCAAATTGTTCTTCGACCTGTCGAGAAAATGCAAACGGCATTTTGCGATTTCATCGCCGCGTTATTCGATTAGTCATCGCTGATTCATGACATTTCCATCAAACTTTGCCAATTATTTAACGACAAAAGGAAACGCATAAAATGGTCTCACGTACTTAAATCTGAACGCTGATTAACGCCGCGTTATTAACGAATTATGCATGCCGCGGTTTCGTAACCTTTCATTCGCTCGTCGGAAATTATACTTTCAAATTTATTATAACGTTAACATTTGTAACAATTATACGAATTCCACCGACTCGATATTATAATTAATTAACTATACGCATTTGGATTATCATTTTCCAACAATCAACGCATTCAATGCTCGGTGAAACATAAAAAAATTCTTTAGAAAAGCCATTTTCTAAACAAGCTTATCTGCAAGAATTTATCTTCTTCATTGATGACTACATTGCTGATGTAAACACCATTCACTTTCTTCCGTGCGTCATTGTTCGGGATAATTTCACGTGGTTTCGTGATGGATTATCTAATTCGGTGATCGGGATTCGCTGAAAAACAAAAGGACGCGTCAGGGGACGCGCCGCGTGTTGTTCGCGCCGAGCGCGTGCAAAGCCTCTTCTTTGAATCGACGAAACACTTGACCAAACAAATGTGCACGGAAAATGAGGAAGAGCTAGCAGTTTCCGAGAATGAAAACACATTTGGAGGCTTTGTGAGCACCACGAAAAGCGGAGGATTTGGCAAAAATTCAACCTCCGAGAAATCGTTTACAAAGAAACCCATCGATCTTTTCAGGAGTTCCATTACTTTTGGAAACGGTCACAGCATTCGGCATCAATCAACGATCAGTTTAGGCCCAACACTTATTGAATAATGTTTACGCATCAATCATTAAACAAAGACGAAGATGCGGTCAGCTGTATTGTGTTTGGCATAAACGAACGATTATTACTTGACACTTTTTTTCTGTCGTTTTGCTGCGAGAGAACGAGCGTCGTTCAGAGACGGGGTATAATTATAAATCACACTACAATGTTATGTAATTGAAGCAAATTGGCGAGGGTGTTTTGAGCTGTAATTTTATAAGGCGGAAGAATTCCTTAATTTAAGATTTTCACTTTGGGAAGGAAAAAGTGAAATGCTTCTCGAATAATTATTTAATTTACTTATATATATATATATATATATATATTTGTAGCTGTATTAATGATACAGCTTCATTGTAATTATAGTTTAGAACTGATTGTATTTAATTGTACATGTATATCGTGTACCAAAGGTTCGATGACTTACAGTTTTGAAATGATTTGCCAGCTGGCGTCAAAAGTTAATGATTTCCGAAATGTAACGCGGTTACTGACTTATGAATAGATTATGTAATTTGTATATAATTCAATTTTAAGATTGATTCAATTCAATATGTGTAAACATGTACAAAGTTGTATAATTCATGATTACGCAAATGCCACGCCATAAATATATATCTAAATGAGATTTTTTTTACCAGTATAATAATAGTTATGTTTTTTTAATTAATTGCACGTAATTTTTTATTGGCATAATTCTTAAAACGAACGGTCGCATAACATTTGTAATATTACTATTGACTATTGTTATGAATAGACATTTCATATCCATATGCAATCATAATACTTGCACTGAGAAAAAATTATAGTAAAAGTGTTGTATAAAATAAAATGAATCAGAATTATAAAATTATCTATAAATACTATATCTTTTCTTAGCTTTATTTCGCAATTTTAAAATGTGACATTACAATTTTCCTCACTTGCGCAGTATACGACACTTTCTTAATAATTTATTTATCTATGTAGTAACTAAAATTTTAATTGTAAAGTAAATTATATGTAACTTAATGGATTGAGTGCAATATTAATATTGATGTAAAAATTTATATTATTTTTATTTTACATTTAATATTGATTTGATTTATTTATTTCATTGAAATTTAATTGTTAATTATTTTATATCTAACTAATTATGAAAGGATAAGTATCCGCCTATAAACTATTGAGAATAACTTATTCATTACTTGATTACTCTTGAATTATGTTAATATTTTTATTATAAATATATATATATATAACGAGATGTAAAGAAAAAACCAAAGGTTTAAATAAAGAATACATACATAATATTTGCTACCAAATAATAATCCTGCATTGCGATTATTAAGAGTCAATACACTAAATTTCACGTAAATCCATGTAAGAAGAAGAAAAAGAAGAAAAAAAAAAGAAACTGCCACCTACGTCGTTATAAATAAATATAATTTTTCTTTTAATCTAACCGGCAGCTGAAATTTCTCTAAACAAAAAGGAAATGATAATTAAGAACAAATAATACAGATTACTCCGCATGACGCGAGTCATTGAAGGAAAGAAATTTGATAACTAGAAAGTAGCAAGCAAATAGATCATAAATAACGCCTCGTGCGAATTTGTTATTCGAATCGTCGATTAATCTATAATTATACCAATACATTAATTGCGCTAAATATCCTGCTGCGTCATTGTTTAAATCGCATTGCGTTGCATATATCCTGCAGCTACGCAATACAATGACAATACCAATGACAATGGCGAGCAGCGCGGACCGCCAGCGGATAATGATTTATTATCAATTAGATCCGCGCGATCTTATTCAAAGCAGCAGCCCCGAGTGATGCGGACCTTACGAGCTCGCAATGTTACACGCGAACGCCCTAACGGGTAAGGCTCCGATCGAACCGATCGGTCGCGCGAACGAATCCGATTTTCCGATTTGCGCAAGCCCGAGTCGTCGAGCGAAAAGCCTCTCGTTCGCCGAGTGAAACGTAATTCGAGTGTGGCGTGGCAATTAAAGGTAATCAGAGTCGGCAAAGTGGCGCTGGCAATGACCCAGCGAAGACGCCCGACGATGACTCTCGGCCGATCAGCAGCCTCGAACACGACGGTAGGTGGTTGGCGCACGAAAGCAGGCGGCCTTCCTTTTTCACGCGGCTCTCGTTGCTCGTAAATTACGTTTTTGCACTTGACTTAAAGTCGCTCTCGGGATGTCGTTCGTTGCGGTCGAGCTGCGTGCTCGGATCTACGCGCGTATGGACATACCTTCTTGCGCGCCACAACAATGCAGAAATGTGAAAGCCACGCGAGACCGCGGCGAGCCGCGACAAACCGCCGCGTCGCGCGCGGGGACGGCGGCCTTTCGTCAACGCTCGTGCATCTTTAGTTATATATATATATATATGCATAGGTAAATCGGGATCGCCAGTCAGCCGCGCTTTGCACGGTTTCATTCAATCCGTGCCGATTGATCTGTTCCATTAAGTCGAGGCGCGTAGACTTAGCGCCGCGATTACAGGCCATTCGGGCGGGAATTGCGACTGAATAAACCAGGACTTGGGATCTGCGGTGGCAAACGCCGTTAAACGATTGGCCCGATAAAGGTCGGAAATGTTCGTACGCGAGAAGACGAAAATACGACACAATTAGGATTTAATTTTCTTAAAGGAAAATTAATATTGAATTCATGAGGCACCGTTATAACTAGTTTTGATTTGTTTTTGTTTTGATTTGTTGTTATTTATTTAAATTTGTTAGTAATTTTGCAAAATCGTTTACAGTGGGATTCCTATAATAGTATTAGCAAATTTCAGTGTATTAGCAAATACACTGAAAGAAATGATGTATGAAATATTACGATGAATCCTATGACGGCAGTGTTATACTGTGATAATTGCAAAAATAGTTTCAATAAGCACAATTTAAATTTTAAAAAGTACAACGCGAGTTGCATTTATTGAAAATTTTCAACACACTGAGAAAAATTTCCATTAAAAATTACTGTGCTAAAACAATAATTGTGTACGATGAGTGTCAACAAAGAAAATTCACATTTATAGCACAGTAAAACATATAGGGAAATCGATGCAACGTTTACAATATTTAAGGAATACTTTGTTTATGTTCATGCCCATCGTGCACATTTATTGTTTTGGTACAGTAATTTTTAATGGAAATTTTTCTCAGTGCACATATTACAACGTTTTATGCAATTACCACTGTATAACACTGCCGTCATAGGATTCATCGTGTACTTTGTAATATTTCATACATCATTTCTTTCAGTGTACTTGGATATTTCTAATAAGTGCATCACATCGGAACTGAAATGGAACCAAACAGATTTTGTTTACTTTCGGTCATTAATCAACCATTGCAAACCAAATTTATAACCATTTTATCAGTTTAATTTTAATAATTCATTTTGATATTAATATTTAAATAAAGGATTGTAATAAAATCTGCAAAGAATTTAAAATTAAATAATTCGCCAGTCCATTTTATATTTATTCCCAACACAAAACATAATATTCGATTTACGTTTTTATCAATCCAAAGTGATTATGTGTAAATTCTTTTATTCCCATTGTAACTAAAGTAATGAGATCAGGACTTTGCACGGTTATTCATTATTTGAACAATAATAGTGCACTACAGTGATTGTCTAAGAGTCTATAAATGTATACAAGTATATATATAGTAGTTGCCAAGGATATTCTTTTAAAGACATATCTGTACATATTTCAACAAAGCTGTAATTCAGACAAAGCATATCTTATTAATTTTATCGACGCTTGGCAATATATTTATCATAGAGACAATTTAACATTCACTAGTTTCATATATGTAATGTTATTGATAAAAAGCGTATTATCAAATGATTATGTATATACTTTAAATAAACTTTTATTCATCGTAAAATACAGTATGCTTCTTATATTCGTAATTAATCTAAATGACATTTACTCGCCATATCGGCATTATCATTATACGAACACATATATATTAAGTAATAAATAATATTTTATCTGATGGAGTAATAAATAATAATAATAATAATTCTTCCTTCCGATGGGTGCATAATTTACAAACTTTAGTTCCAAGCGTGCGGTTTGGAAATATCAATACAAAAATTATCTTCTACGGAAATTCGTTTTCAGACGAAAGGATGTTCACCCAGATAACGCTTCTGTGCGAATTCAAGAAATCTTTAGCTATTTTATCTGATCTAAATAACGTCTGTTTGTTAAGATGAAACATTAGATGTTACACATATATACACTCAGACTCTGAATTAATATATTCTAAGTGTTAAAGAGAATACGATGTTAAGTAAATGTTATTCTTATTGCTTATGCGATTATTAAATTACGAGAATCTGATAACATCGCAGGCTTTATATAATTGATTATACTTTTACCGCGATCTTTATTATTTTATTCTATTTAATGGCATTTAAGCACATTAATGCAAAAATGTTTTGTGAACAAATATTTAAATATTCATTTAATGAAAAAATATATTGTATCATAAAAGGAATGTAAATTCGTGGTTTGGTATATGCATATATAATTGCATATTGAATATAGAAATATATTTTTGACTAAAACAATTTAACTACACTAGGAAAAAGTTATTAACATTTTGATTATCCTATGTACACTGAGAGAAATAAATGACGAAAAATTACTATTTAAATCCTTAATTTCGAATATTAAGAGAAAAAGAATAATATTTACTGTTTTTAAAAGTAAAAAGTAATTTTTTACATAGAAAAATACTACTTTCTCATAATATATACTACTTTTAAAAATATTCAATATTATGTTTGTTCTTTTATGGTTCCGAATTAATGATATAGATATTAATTTTTCTTCATTTATTTCTGTGTAAAACACAGGGATAACTACGCTCAGTCTAATTTATTACAATACACATAATAATTATAATCGCAGAACATTAAAACAATGTATGTTAAAAAAATTAAAACAAAAAGCAAATGGAGATGCACCAGAATACTTCTGTTCATATTTTTATTGTATATGGTTTTATAATGAATTCTGAAATTACTGCAACAAAAATAATAAAACTCATGCAATATCAAATGCGTAATAAATTCTAATATTTTTAATTTCTGCATATAGGAATTTATTTTAATTTCAATGTAAAAAAAATACAATCCTTTTTTCAATGGATAAAAAACATGTTTCCTTTAAATCCGTTCAAAGTAGTAAAAAAAGACAGAACTAATGAGAATTACGAAGAAGTGTTATAAAGATGAACTGAGGAGATATTGTCAGCACATAATAAATGTAGATAAATATATTGTTTTTTACCATATGTATACAAGTTTTGTGAATTCATCTTCTTGAGAACTTATATGCCTTACATTTTATTTTCTAGGAAATTATGGTTCGGATCTGATCACGTCCATACTAATCATGTCTGAACAAACGTAATTGGATATGAAAGTCGACCTTAATTCAGTACAATTTTAATGAAGTTAACTTAAATAGCTAAGTAAATGCATTACATTTTGATTATTAATGATCAGATAATGTTTTAAATAAAGCACGAGTATAACAGGAGAAGATATCATTAAATTATGTTAGAAACACAAAATTGTGTCATCGTTAAAAATAGTAAATCCTCTTGTAAGAAAACACAAATATATTTCAAATTAAAATTACTTGTTAAAATATTATAAGATCTGATTGTTTCATTCGGTACCATTTCTATTCCTGACTCAATAGTTTCAAATAACCATATTCAGATTAATTATATTGCATATATCGTCCAAATAAGAATCAACGAATTGCAATTGTTCAAATTGCTATATATAGACTGAATTAAATTATGAATCTTCCGACTACGGTCGTCAGTAATAACAAAAATCAATTATAATTCCATTTGAAACTTTGCTATAGATTGATTAAAATTACATCCTCATTTACTGCATAGAAATAATTTTATTTAATCTCTATTTAATGATTTGTATGTTTATTATTGAAGAAAACGTGCTTATGAAGAGATATAATCTGAATTAGGCATGCTCACGACTTGATTGAGAGGGTAAAAAGCGATTTTGACGTGATATATAAAAAAACATTAAGATTACTGAATGTCCGATATTGAATACACGATATTCTTTTTAAAATGCATAATTTAAAAGTGAATATTGAATACAAACATTTAATTAATAACTTATATTATATAACTCATCATTTGGTTTTTAGAAAAATAATTAAGTTGTTTTCTGTAGAAATTAAGAGGTTAAGGTATGGTTTTTATTAGAAAGGTTTAAAACCTGTTTCAGCCTTCAAGATCTACATCAAAATTTGATGTAATTCCAAATTAGAAGTCAAAACAGGAATATTAAATGATCAAGACAGGCCCTAATTAGGACCATATCCTTGAACTAGCAATAAATTCAAAAAATTATTATTTTGTATTAAACACTAATCAGAAACTAAGAACCACTTTTCAGCTAATTTGAATTACTAAAATGTCGTTAAAATATTTAATTACTCGACTAATTGTCATTATTTAATGCAGCCATATGTAATCATAAATATTATAAATTGAACAAAAAATAGGATTAAGCGTAAGGAAATTATTATAAATATACGTACAAATGCTTGAATTGTAGTATGCATTTCATATACTACTTCTAATCTACTAAAATGTAAATGAATAAAGGAAAATCAATTCGTTATTAAATTAAGCCATAAAATTAATTTATTGTAAAAATTATTTCGCAGATAAATTTATAAAATCGTATCAAATAAATCTTGGCAAGATCATGTAGTTTACGAATATTTATGTTATTCAAGTTATTCAAGTATCTTTATAGTTAATTACATTGACTATGCGAATTACCGTTAATTTAATCACGCGGATCATTGTTTAGACTTGCATCAGATTCAAGGATATATTTATCACGTTTTATGATCAATTTTCCGTTATATCGAAACCGCAAAGAGAAAAATTAAATAATTTATATATTTTATAAGATTTTCAAAGATAGTGCCATTTGTTGACAAGTGAATCATTTTTGTAAATACTATTTTTTAATATATTTTATGATCGAATATTTCATTATATATTTTTACAAAGATTTTATTGATAAGTATATAATGCTGAATAATCTTAATAAAATAATCTTGTTCAGTTATCCAAAGCTTAAAGAGCGTTAGGATGCTAATTACAAAAATGAGGGTGTTAATTTTAAAAAAAATTATAGTTATAACAAACGTAAGCTACACGGGTCAGTACATAACACTCTCCATATATATGTATAATTATAATTAATATTGAAATTTGTTTAGAGTAACTTCATTTATTAATTAATATGACAATATATCTGAAAAAATGAAATTACAATTATATTAGATACTATTGTTAAATTTTTGGTAGAAATAATTAGTAAATATAATTTAAATAATATAAATATACTCTAAAATAATAAAATTCTAATTAATTAGAACGTTTTCAATCAATCTATAATAGTTATATTTAAAGATATGATTATTTTAAATTACTTCCAATTACATTATATTCCAGGTTAATAATTCTTTTAATAGTATTATTCGAATATTTTGAACGAGAATAATTATTGGAAAAAACATTCATTTTTATTTAGAATATACAATATTCAGTGCGATAGAGACTATTCATAATAATTTCGGTTACTAAAAATGTTTAATAATTGTTTTTTCTAATGTAATTAAAAAAAAATAAAATAAACAAATTATTAATGTCGCAAAATTATTATTTTAAATTCTTAGTTTAATTTTTAAAAATATACATTTTTAACAGAAAGCTATGTTTTATCGATGATCGATAATGTGTATAAAAAGCAAAAAATGACTTGCCATGTGCCACTCAAAGTTCAATCTAACATTATTTCGATGTGAAAGTTAAATTTCCAGGCATTTACCTACAGTACCGACGTCTCCATCTAGAAGCAATTGCGCGCAACTACACTCTAGGTAATATTTATAAATTTCTCTGTAGATAACTTAGATGCCTATAATATATACTATGTTGGTAATAAATTTCTACCATATCTATAAATATTCTAATAAAAATATAAAAATATATAAAATGTAGAAATATTAAATTTTAAATATGGATCAAATATTTTTATGCAAATAAATATATACTTTAATTATATAATTTCTAATATATTTGTATCAATCATAAAAAACGAAAATTTCAAATCAAAAATTTTGAACGCACATATTTAAAAACAGTTGTTATTAAACAAATATACGAAACAATCGAAAAAAATGTATCTCCTTCAAATTTCTGAAATTACCTTGTGTTGGTTTTGAAGTTATGGAATAAACGCTCAATTTAATAATCACCAAAGTTCAAGATACAAGCATCGCAAAAAAATAGTAAAACTTAACCATAAATCAACAAATGTTATCCGTAGTGTTGCGAATAAAATTATAGTAATTTGATCAACTACGAAACTTACTCGTTGACATAATTGTGCGCTGACTTGCGTAAGTTCGGCTAGAGGTTGAAAAATAATATCGTGATATTCTGGATAATTTCGCATTAAAGGTCGAGCGTACAGTTCTTTGACACTGCCAAGGATTTCGCGATATTCGTCCTCGGCGTGTAGAAGTTTCTCAGTGATCCTATACTTTCGATCCGTGTCTGTAACATAATCAATACATTTATGCAATTATAACAATTGATTTATGATTTTCGGTTATATCAATCCAGAGCAAATTAATAAAAATCGAATATAACGCGACAGTTGTTAGGCATATCTATCAAAACAGGATTACACGGTTTGCTTTCAATTAAAACACTTATCTGAGTGTCATAAATTTATATCATCATAAAAGTGAAGAAAAATTGAAAAATTTTCCTTTGAAAAGAGTTGTTGAATATTTTATAATTAAGCAGCCATATAAATCTATATATGTTTGAAAACTGTAAACTACTTTAAGTTAACGAGTCCGAAAGCAGAAAAGTCAATCAAGTTCGAGGGACAATAAAGATTAATTATCCGCTTAAAACAACTAGATATTTAAGAATTGTATTGAATTATATATATGCAATTCACGATTAAATACAATTCATGGTGTTATAAAATATAAGACGTTTTTCGTTGACACTCCGGATCCGAAACAGCCGCCAAAAAAATGCGCGACTTTGCGGATCGTATGAATAGTGAACGATTATTAGCGAATAAAAATATTCAATTGTATGTAAACGACGCATTAATTCATGTCCGTCTCTCCAATTGCGCAATGTTTAAGACGCTACGTTAATTTATAATACTCACCATAATAAATAAGTTTCATAACACTCATCAATATCTCTGCGCGGAAAAATGATTTGCCACAATTTAATCTACAAATCGAGAGTAATACGTGCTTTGCCAGCTGTTTCTGCACCGCGCGGGTTGGACGTAAATATATTTGTATATGCACAGCTATCGAAACGCCTTAAAATAATACTCATATAATATCAACAAAATTCTTTATACCGCGATCAAAGCAATTATACTGACGTTCGTAGACAAACTAATACGTTCAACGGCGTTACTTCGACCGACAATACTGGTTTGCATGCGTAAGAATATAATTACGTTCGAGTCAGTCACTTATTATACTTTTGTTTACGTATCGGGAACTTTCTTCGAGTGGAAACAGTGCAACGATGAAAAATGAAAGGAAATAAGAAAAAAAAGCGTTTCAAAAATGCAAATACCGGCAGAATTATGTCATTAACGTTTTCTCCATTTTTATTATCCTTTAAACCGAACATAAATCGCGTTAATTCGTAGGTGAAACTGGCTGTCAATTAATTTGCTACACATTTTCAACTATAATTTCGAAAAATTCCACCATCGCGATAATTGAGACAATTGTCGTGTTTTACTACTGTTTAATAACGCCATCGTAAAAATGAATAATGAATAATGACTTCATGGGACTTGCCATTTATTCCTCAAGTATTGTCCGTATATCAAAGCATCATCTTCACTGTTTTAACGCAAGAATTTCGTAACATCGAATGGTTTATAAATACTGTCTATGCAAATAGAAAATATTTCTTTATCTATGATTTAAGATCGAAAAACAATGGTTAGGAAAGAAAATGCCTATAATTATGTCAAACAACTTGTGTCCAAACGCGATTATCTTTTTTACATTTTTTTCGTTAGCTTTCTTGTGCAAGTTACTATGACGCGAACAATACTAATTGATAATTCGCAATTAAAATAGCATTTTCATCGTATTGCTTATCGTTAATGATTTACATTTAGCGTGTTTCGTTAGCGAACCTGAAGTCTTTCGTGTGATTTATTCATATTAGCAATTTATCATATTCTCGCGATCCGTCATTTAGGAAAATAAATAACGTCTTATCTTATGTTTAATGAAAATTTATACCACTCATTGGTTTAGACAAATTGTAATCGTTTCATTGAATGATGGAAAATGATTAGACATTTTTTGATTTGATTATTAAATACTTCAATTTACAGATCGCATTACTAATGAATTTTAATACATTTTTAAACAGATATATTATTTGTTTGTTTTATTTTTGATTATTCAAGATATTGTTATTAGTGTGAATATGAGTAATTATATACACGATGAAACACGTATATTTAGTTATATTTTATATTTTACGTTTAATTTAATTTCAATGATTTGAAATCAAATTTTAGCTTATCCAGACATCAAAATTCCTTTAAACTAATATGCATTGAAAAAAATAATCTTACAAATTTGACCAAACTAGATAGTAACAGTAGAAAAAGTGAGCAAAAATGTAAATAAACATATTAGACGGTGTCATTGTTTTTATCATGTGTTTGATAATATTTGACTTATTTTTACAAGTTTTTAACCACAGTTACATTTTTGCCCAGTTTTCCTACTATTATTATCTAGTTTGGTAAAATTTGTAAAATTATTTTTTCAGTATACACTGAGAAAAAAAATTTCAAATTTAAAACAATTTACTATTTATATAATAAATTGAGGACAAATGTGCAACTATAGTGAATTTTATAATATGAAATTGTCGAATAGTCATATATGTTGATTAAATTTACTTTTTTACTATTATATAAATAGTAAATTTTATTATATTTTTTCTCTCAGTATATTATCTGAATAGAATAATGTGTACACTGTAAAAACAAGTGTTCTGAAAGTGTTTTTCAAACGTTCCTATTTATTAAAGTGTTCATTAATACTAATGTTTGTATACATCCAAATAAAACGTTTTTAAAAAATAATACTTATAAGTGTTCCAAAAACGTTTTCTACGGAACATTTATTTTTACAATGTAAATATTTTATATGAATTATTAAACTTCTTTGTGTAATATAATCCCCCATTATAATAATAAAAGAAAACTATGACTGCATTTGATTAAATTTTCATCATAACATAAAGAATAATTATTTACGATTTATGTACCGATGCATACACTGTAAAAAGAAGTGTTCCGTAGAAACCGATTTTGAAGCTTTTTGGTACACTTATAAGCGTCATTTGTTAAAAACGTTTAAACAGTTCTATTTGGATGTATACAAACATTAGTATTAAAGAACACTACTTGTTGTTGTTGTTGTTATCTTTGGTGGCTATAGGGACAGGGTGCCCTGTACGCCAATAGCTAATTATAAAAAGAACACTACTTTAATAAATAGGAA
>JABFQC010000516.1:0-26347 GCA_022817085.1 Psilanteris sp. ZL-2020
CTTTAAATGACTCTAACAATGATATTTGGGGTATTTTAATGCTTATAATTGAAGTACTGGTCGATTTGCAACGACTGGATGAATTTGGAGAATTTTCATTTTTTGGCCAAAATTGCTATTTTTTAATATATATATATATATTCATGTCGTAATTTTAAATCTATCTATAATGAACTAACAGTGACTATGATGACCACATGTCTGAGTAATGTTTGTAATTATTTATTTATTTATTTATTTATTTAAAAAAAAAATAACTGGAAAAGTCCCTTAATATTTACAAAGTTACAACTAAGAAGAATTTACAAATTTGTTGAGTATTTAATTTGACATCAACGCTCGCATTTTCGCACTAAATTCACTATAAGATAAATTGAAATCGTTAGGGTCTTTAAAAGTTTTATTCGCACGGGTAACATTCTCTCTATACAATCGCAGTATAAATAAGTGGTTTTGTAGTTTCTTGTGGTAAATATTTCTGGATATCTGGTAGGTCTATTGTATTGAGTAAACGTTATAGGGGGTGGAGATACCGGGAGGTTATCGGCTGAAATGGTATATAAAAAGGTAAAATCAGCAACCCGACGTCCGTGTTCGAGACTCTGTATACCAGAAATCTCCAGTACGGAAGTTAGGTTATGATTAGTTATTTCTAATGTAATTCCAGATTTTCGGGTAAAGTTTCGGAGAAGTTTTCTTTGTGTTTGTTCTAAAGCCTTTTTCAAGTACAAGGCATGAGGAGACCACGCCACAAAGGCGTACTGTATGATTGGTCTGACCAATGAGGCATATAGTAGTTTGTAGGTGGAAGGGTTTTTACAATGAGTACCATATTCATAAAATGAGTAATTATATTCTGTACTGGTTTATAATTTATAATTTATAATTTTCTTATTTGTCAGTTACTAATCTGATAATTAATTCGGGAATATCGGTAAGATATTCGGTAATCAAATTAAATAGCTTAGCATACAAATGATGTGGGAATGAAAGATATGTTTTCAATATGTCTTCGTTAATATCTTGTCGAGTGAAAAAGTAACAAGTCAATTTTGTTAAAGTCATCTCGACTTGAATAAGAAACTCTGATTCCAGTCGATTTATAACTCAATACTATTATAATGCTGTGAATCAACTACATAGTGGAAGTGGCAACCTCAACACCCAGCCCAGAATAGTTAAGCAGTGTTTGTAACATGTATTACTTGAATGGGTTACCACTTTTAAAACATGCATCTAAATATAATACTTTTTTTAGTATATGAAAGACATATTAGGTTTTTAATGAATTTTAATTAATATAAAAATATAATAAATAAAAAACGTAATAAATTGAAAGTACAGATCTGATATAGTTTAGACTGATTTCTTATCTATTTTCTTGTTTCTACATGAGTAACAATACTAGTGCAACATTTCTTTTATGCAGTAACTACCGATCTGGTTGAGACGTCGTTAAAATGCTGTCAAGAGTCGTTGGAGAAACGTTGTCACCGAGTAAGATATCTTATCGCGATAAAAGAATTCATGTATTTTCATATCATATATTCAAGTAATTATACATACTGAAATATTCAGTTTAAAACATATAAATTGTAATTTAGATTTTTTTTAGATTGAATGATTATTTACGACATATATCTGACATAAAGTCTCATTTATCACATACACGATTTCATCTGCGTTATTGCTTACATTCGATTTATTAAGGTAAATACATACACTGTAAAATACATTTGACATATGTATTTTTGATAGACTGACGAAAACAAGAGTTTATGTTGCCACTGACGTGTTCGAGGTATGCATATTATAGTTTGTGTTATATAGTAGGCATGCATCAGTGCATCCATCCCTTTCCTTCCTATAGGACCGAGGCGATTGACCGTAATATGAGTAGTCAAATAAGAGGGTCAGATATAGTCGTGGTAACCCTGATCCAGATTTATTCGCCACGTGGGTTTGATGCTCTGCGGAACAAGCCAAGAGCGCTTGTTACGTAATATCTGGTTTGATCTTGCAAACATCCGGAAGTATCTCTAATCATATTTTCACTTGCAGTTTGTGCAATCATTTCGCTATTTAAGAATCCATTAAAATAATCCATTATCTTGAAATTGTAATGATCAGCGTTTTTAATCCAACAACAAATGGTAAACAAGCGTATTATATACCAGTTACTAAAACTGTTTCAAATTTAACCACGGATGTGAATTTTCAAATATAAATTGAAAAATTATAAATAAATTGTTCTTGAACTGCAAACAATCTGAAGGTGGTAAAGATGTTGTTGGAGATAATGACTGATATTTAAAATCCAACTATGTTATTAAAAATAAATCAATGCGGTTGTAAGATATTGAATCGCAATATCGTAAATTATAAATTAATTTACTTAACAATTGTAAAGCAAATTCATATACTAAATTGCAAAAAACATACTTCAATTTTTAATTCGTTTCGTTATATATTATTTGTACGGACGGGTGAAATATAAAAATGGTATTATACATTGCATTGTCGTTAAGTCGAGGAATCATAAAAATATTGTTATTTCGTATTAATAATTTAATGAAAAGCAAACAGAGCGTTTATTCGAAGCAAGGTTGCTTGTTTAATTATATATTGCGATTGATAATTATTTTCTAAATGTGTTAAAAGTATCATTTTTGTACTAAATGTTGCTAAAGAAGTGGACAGTTTTTCATAATCTATTAATTCTATTGCACAAGATGTGATTTATGAGCGTTTTATCTGTATTTTCGTAGAAACAGGAATTGTATTCTTCTGAAAACGGGGATTTTTCCGGAAAATAGACGACAGCCGTAAGCGAGAAGAGATATGTAAGAGTAATTTTTATAGGTTATAAACGAGCATTTGAAACAATAAACAAGGATATTTTAATGGAAAAGTTATTTATATACAGAGTTACATATTATTCAAAAGGCATCTAAGACTTATGTAAAATGTAAAACGGTATTTGTAAATGCTGTTATATTTGACGAATGTAAAATATAATGTAATTTATAGACATTAATGTTGCGTTTAGATAGAATTGTATCAAACATCCCGATCAACATAGTTATATGTTAAATTTTTGTTTGAACATTCGTAAACATTGAGTCATATATCATAATTTAAAATTTTCGAATAATTTCAATTATTAATATTATCTAGACATGTTTTTATTTTTCTAGCAAAAAATATAAATAATAAGTGAGTTAAAGTCCACTTTCTATGCGACTTATTTTTTCTCCATAAAAAATTAACCCTGCATTTGAATGAATTCTCGGTCGAGTGAACGGTTACCGTTAAGTAAACATAATCATAAAGCGGTTTTTATTGTAAATATGTGGATATATTATTTTATAAGTACACTATTACATTTAAAATTTTATTACTTTAACAGCACGACTAAGATGTTATTTTCAATATATATATATATATATATGACAATTTAATCTATACGTTGAAAACTATAGAAGTTACACTACAATGTTGATTTATGTATTATACACGTCGTGTTGTATACATAAACTGCTTAAGATCAATTTGTCTTTAACGTATATGTTCATTGTTTAGCGTAAATAGATATATACGTCTTTTAAAAAAATATATCAATTTTAAATTGTCAAATGTTAACAATTTTATTCATTTATCTGTTTCTATATTTGCATCACAAGGATATGCTTTAAAATTGGCAAATATCGTTACAAGGTTATTCAGATTTGTTTTTTCAAATATGTATAAAAATGTACAAATGTAATCAATTGTACAAATAAAAACACTGTAAACATGCACATATTATATGGCGCATCCTATTAATGGGACCAATAAGCTTTATAACTCAGAAAAATCGGAATAAGTTAAACAAACACAGCCGCCTAGACATACAAGTATCTCTTCTGTAAATGGAGTATATAAGGGCTGGCTTGAGTTGGTAATCCACGCTCTTCAGACAGGGTGTCGAGATGACGCTTCGGCGTACTTCAAATAGTCTGTTGGGAAAGTCAAAAGTGTCGAGAGAAGCCGAGCAGGAACACCAGGCGCGTATGATAAATTGAAGGCGCGAAAACGCTCGTCTGCCTAACACCATCAGCCTAAAAATGCCCTTAATCTTAACTTTTGAAAAAAGAAGAAAAAATGAAACGCAATTACACAGCGGATACGCAAATCCCTTTTCTCCCTTTTCCATTATTATATTTTCTTATTACACAAAAAAACATCATTAGAATATATGGAATTCAATTTTTGAGTCGAATAAAATCAAAATAGAGTTTAATTAAATAAATTGAACTCGAATCAAGTAAAATTTAAGATTCAAATTGACTCAATTTTTAAAATCAATATCATAGAGTTAATACGACTCGATAGATAATTGAATGAAATGAAAAATTTAGAATTTTTCAAACCAAATTTAAAGTTAGACATATACAACTCAAAATTGAGTAGATTCAAATATATTATTTTCAGTATACTAATTAATTACAACTTCAAACCCGTACACGGAGAAAAATATTTAGGACATTTTACTATAAAATTAAGCAAATGTAACCTACACTGTCAAAACTTTCAATTTTTCTTATCATTTATAGTAAAAATATACGAAAACAATAATATTATCATCTTGTTTATGGTACATTTTTACTATAATTTGTGAGACAAATTGAAAGTTTTCACGGTGTAAGGTACATTTGCTTTATTTTATAATAAACCTTCCTAGATTATTTTTCTTCGTGTATATATTCAAATAAAAAATAAAATCGCCGGTATTTTTGCGATAACAAATTTGTCAACGCAACAATTACGTTTAGATACCTCTAAATACGTAGCAAATCGCGCAACTTCTTAACGAAACACAAATCAAACGGAGCTCGTATATATTAAGCAGATATGTTTCATTTGTGATAGTGGTCTCGTTTCGATCGAAGTTTCGCCGAGAAAGATAAATGAACAAAAATGGTTGTCTTTATAACGTCGAAGGTGTAACTGAAAGCCCGCGTCGTTTGGTCGCCCCTGAACCGTTGGCGTAACGTCTCTTTTGCTTCTCGCGATTCGTTAACGCAGCCGCGCAAAATTAATCATTCTAAACAGAGACGAGCGGATTCGCGGAGCGTTTGTCGATGAAAAATATTTTAGCCGCGGTCGGCATCGGGAAAAAATTCCCCTCGCCCTTCCGCGGGCGCGATAAATCAACAACCATTTGCCCGATTGACTGCGAACTTACGGCCATTTGCAGATGTACGCAGCGTTTTATTAACTCGGCGATCGGCGTTTACTTCCGAGCGCGATTCTGGTATGGCGCGTGGCTTGATTGAATCGAACGCGATAGAAAAAAAAAAAAAAGAAAAGAAACGCGGAAGGAAGCGCGAATAAAATATTTATAAAAGCCGGCGCGCGCGGGACGTGGCAAGTAAATGCAAAAATAAAACGCTCGTTTTTGTTCGCGTTCTCTTCGCCTGTCGCTGATACAAAGTTACATCGAAGCTTCGTGTTTGCCGCGTCAAAGACACGCATGAAAATTGTCGCGGTATTTAAATACCGTCAAGTTGAAGAGGTTTTTCGTTCCGCGAAGATTAATGTCGCTTGAATTTGGAAGCGCCGCGATGTGTACGCGTTTAAAATTGTTTGCACTTTGCGCGGTCATTCATTACGCGCTTTTAGCCGGCGTCTTAAAAAGCGGCCCTTAATTTATTATTATTAAATCGTTAATTGTGAAAAGCCAAAACGCGCGGGTTTTGTCAACGACGCTGTCGGGAGACATTACACGCAGCTATGAATTCCGACGCATAAATCATGATGATATCACCAGAAACATTTTTCTCCGTGTACTTGAATACTTAAGAATAAAAATATATTTTTACCCAATAACAGTTAGTTTCGGTAATCTGATGCCCCGTTCCTCCCACCGTTCAGGAACAATACCTCTTCCCGCGTCTTTAATTTCCCTTCCGCGATTCCAGCCGTCCGTCTGACCGGAAAACCGGAGCCGCGTACAACCCGCGGTTAACACGCAGAGAAGAGTTTTGTCGATTCAACCAAAATTTGGTTGAATGCACCAATTATTTTGTCAATTTAACAAAATCTTGGTTGAATCGACGAAGTGTTCTCCGCGTGAACGAAACCGCATCGCGCATCTGCTTAAGCGCGTCCGGTTTGGAACGCGAGGCATCGAACGTCGGGCGCGCAAAGCGAGCCGAAACGACGGGCTATCGAATGACCGAGGGCGGTTTTTGCGCGCAAAAAGAAGAAACGGCGGACACCCACGGACACCGAAAGGTAAGAAAAAGGCGCGGGCAAAAAGGGGCCGTGCGGCGCGCACGCGTAAAAGCGCTGGCGTGACACGGCTGCGGATGAATGTCGCGGGGTCAGGTCGGATTAACGCAGCGTTTGGTGCGCGTGTGTGGGTACAGACACACGCGAGTGAGAACGAGTCTCGGAGGGCGGGCTCGGTCCGTGATGCACCGGACTCGGGGAACGGAGCATCGCGCTAGCTGGTGGCGTACGTGGCGCGAGCGTACGTTCGGCGCTCTTCGTACTGGCAGAAGAGCCAACAGCCAGCAACCCCATCCTGGCTCGGAGGATGGGACGCGAAAAAGGGAATAAAGAGGGTGTAGGTAGGAGAGATCTGTACGAAGAGCGGCGCCCAGCTGGAGCCATGTGCATCGATCTGAGTACAGGCGCCAGCCGTCCTATCCGTCGGCTCGTTCGTCCATGAGTTAGTTCGACTCTCTGCCTTGCTCCCTCCCGGTCCCGCGTCTCCGTCCTACCTTTTATCTCGAATCCACCACCACTGTCACCGCTACTACCACCAATGATCACAGCGTTAGGTTAAGATCGCACCGGGCCCTGCTGATCGAGCTTAGAGCCGCGGGACCCACCGACCGATTCTCCACCGAACCTCGCGTTGCCTTTTGGTTGTGTTTGTGTGATTGTATGTATGTGTGTGTGTGTGTGTGTGTGTGTGAGGGCGCCCCGCATACCCTCGTAGGTCGTCTTAAACGCTCGGAAAGGCCTGGGAGCGACGAAACGCTCGCTCCAACGGACGGCACACGTCGGTCGGCTGACATTGCGCCGGCCGAACTATTTCGTTACGTAAATTGCCGATCGATTAATTATCGCGGATGTGTCGCGGGAAGGGGTAATAGCATCCGGTGACGAGGACGGCGTTTTGATCTACGCGGGCTTGGGTTGATCGTTTCGGAAGGAAAAGAAATCGAGCGCGGCGCGGTTGGTTGCATTTTGGTTCAGCAATGCGCGCACTTTCGACGGGTTTTCTGACGACCGGTCATTCGATGATTGGCCAGAATTATTTTATTTCGCGCGTTATTGCGAATTGGTCCGCGCAGTTCGAGCCGAGCAACCATTAAATTTAACGGCTCGAGGATAGTGGTAAACGCACTTGTAAATAACGTGGGATTAGAATAACGCGCTATTAAAAAAGCACCGGTTTCGCTGGTCCGTTAATACGCAGTTTTACTGGAGATTTGATTGATAGTATAGCGCGGTTTTATATTTAAGTGATTATATTTGTAACTGAACCGTAAACCGGGATAAATACAATTTTTTCTGTTCCGCGATTATTTGCATTTAAATTTATTTTCGTATACAAATGAAATCGCTTAATTACATATCTGCGAATGCATGAATATATATATTCCGTTCATCACAAGCGTATATGAATTATATTTTAGATTGGTCATTCAATTATATATTAATTAATGATTTAGGAATTTGTTTATATTTTAGATGGCAGATTATGGGATTATACAATTTGAATTTCTTAAATCACCACGTATATTATGATTGGCGTTATATGTATATGAGAAAAGTGTCAATAATGAAACCCTTCTGGCAATAATAATAATAATTTGAGTGGTTGAAAATAGATTAATGGATCAAAAGAGTGATTTAAGAACGACGCTAATTGCCGATATCTAAACAATATAGGAAGCCAAATTAAAACAGAATTTGCTTAGATTTCATCTATCGATTCACTTTATCTATCTCGTTTCATTCAACTGTACACGAAGAACTCAATATATATGTCACTGCACCCTCATGGGGCAGCAGCATTCAGGCAGTTCAGTATAACTGACCTTTTCATGATATTTGCTCGCAACGACCACATTCCGGACAATGATATCCATCCATGCAAAACTGATGATCCGTGTACGTAACACCTGCTAATGAGCCAATTTATTAATGTGCTAAACAGCGTTCGATTTGCAGCGAGGAACACACTAAATAAATACATTTTGAAATATACATTTGATTACGCGAGATTTAATTTAATACTGTAACGTTGCTTTGTAACGAGGTATATTTTGGTGCGAATTTGAAGGGAAATTTGTAAACATTAGAATTTTTATGATTTGCGCCATCAAATTATTAAGCAATATAAAAGTGTAAGACGATTGTATAAACAACGTTTAAAAGTATGTATTATTGTAAAGAAGGGAGAAAAGAATGATTTCAGACGAGTTATAAAACTTTAAAAAGTAGTATACGATCGGATCAAGGTTGGCAGCAAATGTCACTGTTATTTCATCGAGATAATGTTTAAGGTTTATATTTAATAAGAATTTTATTGTATGGCTTGTTTTTCGATCTTTATTATTGTTCAGAGTCGACGGTTTAAATTATAATTATTATTGATAAGTTAATTGTCACGTGATATTAATAAATGAAAATTTAAAATTTAGTTTCATTTTGTTTAAATCAATTTCTTACTTTTATTATAGTCTGTAATGAAAGATAGTTTATAAAATTTAAATATATTACAATTTACTGGTGAATATGTAAATTTATACAGTAAATTTTTGCGTATATATGGACGGTTTTTAATTTATGTCTTTTTAATTTTTATTCATAAATATTTTAGTGATCGAAAGTATTAGATTATATATTACAAGGGCACAGTTCAAACCGAAAACAGCTGATGTACCAATGTCCAGAACCGTTTTATCTTTTTTTATAGTCGACAAATTTTCATTAAGAAAACAACAACCGCTGATAAATTGTTGATTTAACAAACTAATAAAAATTTGACGACAGCAATCTTAATCGGAATTTCGATTACGTCAAATCTTGGCGAAAATTCGAATGTGTGTTGTTTTACAATGCCGTAATCCACTTTTCAATAAACTTTATAATATTTTTTCTTTGTGGATCCGCGTAAAAGTACAATTTCACCTCATAAAATAGCCGTAAAAATGTCACATTCTGAAATATAACGTGTATATAGCTTTAATCGTAATTTCATCGACAATATGCTCGTGAAAAACGCTTGGTGTATCGACATAATACTTAAAGAAGACTTTGTTCGTTTTGAAGTAATTTCGTAATTTTCCATTGCAAAAACGTAATAGCGATATATTCCTGTGAATATATTATTATACGACATGGTATAATTTTCAGTTTTCAGAAATTCTTAACTAAATAATAAAATATTTTAATGAAATGCATTGGAAATGAATTTGAAATAAGAGATAAAAATAAAAGAAACTCAATTTTAATATTTAGTTTTCTTTTAGTAATCGACACCAACAAAATTAGTAAATTTTACTATAAATACTGGAGCAAACCTTAAAATAGACAAATAATCTATTAAAAGTTATTGTATAATGTAGTAAAATTTTCAACGCGCATAATTATGTATTAAAATTGTGTAAAATTTTAATATATGTAATATTATCATTTTTATTGTTTTATATAAATTCTTATAGTACCATTTCAACTATATACCACTGTTTATATTTATGTAGTAATTTTTTTCTATATTATTTTCCTCAGTGTATATACTTATGTTTACATTAAAGTTGTTATGTTGATGTTGTAAATATTTTTGTTTACATTCGAATTTTCTACTGTTTACATTATTTGTTATGATGTTCACACTACATTTTTACCATAGTTTATAGATAAAGTTAGTATTATAAAGTTCAAGTATAAAAGTACAAATGCAATAATTTTTTTGTATGGAAAAAATACCCTTTTTGATAAATGAATATTTTATATTCTGATGCTATTTATTAGCTTCGCACTTCTTTAATACAGTTGCGAAAACAAGCAGTTTATAATCACTTCATTTTGAAACTGTTTCTATCAAAGTATAATAACCTCCAGCGTTCATTCATTGATAAGCTGACCCTGGCTAAAAATCAATATCATCCGGTAAACTTTTCATATTAAATTAACGCACTCTTGAGTAATATTCATTACAATTGAGTACAATTACAGTAGTTTCGTTTATTGCGTTTAAATAGCCCCGGCAATTTAAAAAGCTGGTGCGGGAAAAACGACAGAAAATGGGCGTTTAAATTTTTGCTAAGTTCATTCTTCGATTTTGCATCGTAAATTAACATATGCTGCGAGAATTTCCTGCAAATCTTATGTTTACGATTTGCTCGTATGAATAATGTGGAATCAGATTTGACGAAATGCATACGATTAAGTCGATTTAAAAGTAAATCTTACGAATCGGAAATTGTATGCTATTATCTATATAATATATTGATTATCATATTTCCAATGTTACACATATTTATTATGCAAATCAAATGTTTTTACTTGTTCGACGTGGAATAATAAAATGTTTTGCGTTTTTACTAGGAATTTGAATAGGACTAGGACGAGACTCAGCCGGGATTTATATTGAAATAAGGTCACTTAAGACATTCTCATCGACAAACGGATAATGGATTGATTACACTGTAAATGCATTTATTAATAATACTACAAGAGAAAAAGAGGATTTTCATAAGAGTCGAATAGCAAAATTGTAGACTGAAATAAATAAATCAAAAAAAAATAATAATAATAATACAAATAGTTAATCCGATTAATTATTATCTAAACTTGTCATAAAAATGACAAATTTATGTAATAATTAATTTTCCATAATATGTACACGCGATTATGTAAATTTATTATATTTCTTATAATTCTATTATATTATAATTATTATATTATATTATATTATATTATATTCTATTAATTCTATTATAAGAAATACAGATTAACAAATTTTGGTTTCAAAATGGTCGTCCATTATACGACCGCGAGAACGTCAAAATACAAATTCATTTTCGTTCTCCCAAGCTAATATTCTTATTGTCGATCCTTTTAGAACAATTCGCCTTATTGGCGTTACCATAAATCGCAACATTTACATTAACGTAACAATTTGATTTGGAAAGACCCGAACCTCGTTAAATTTCGTGCAAGCCAAAAATGATCCAATTTTCATAAAGCCGATGATTGAATGACCCCGGCACAAAATAAACGCGTATCTGGAAAAGTCTATTCCGGTGCAGAAATGCGAAACAGAAATCTATTAGATTTTTCCGAAAGTGGGAACGGTTCAATGAACTCAGCATTTCGCTGCCGTCACTAGCACCACCCCGGCGTTACCGCATCCCATTTATGCTAACCCACGCTCTAAGGATGGTCCTTGGCCCGTTATATCGAGCGTGCGGATCCTTTGCGCTGATTTTGAGCGCGACGTGTGTCGTTCGACTAAGTGTATGGATTTCTGGTGTATGGATTATGGAGTCCACATACATGCATCCGCTTTTCTCTTTGGGGCAGTTCGACGAACCCGCGCATTAGACCGCATTTCGTTTATTGTTTTCCATTTTTACGCCCACAGCAGGTTGCGTGGCACGAGAACGAACGGAATGAAGAAAGACGAAAAAGGAAAGTAAAATGAAAAAAAAAAAACAAAAAATAAAATAAAAAAAAACCAACAAAAATTATTCGCGATCGAATACGTTGCCTTTTCGCGACGCGTGAAAAAAATCCCGACAATCACTGCTATAACAATAAGTATAAATTGGACATAGCTTTCTTTGGATAAATTCAATTAAATTTTATATAGATAATACACCAAACAAATATATACTTTGAAAATAACGCCTGCGTCGTGAAAGAGGTGAACGTTCCGATTATGGGCGCTGTATTATTGATGAATTATATTGATCTTCGTCCGCGAATTTATTATAATTACGCAGTCGGTCTTCTTGCTTTTGTGTTTTGGGACAGCATTGATTCGTAGGGTTTGCAGTTACAGTTGTTAATGCACTTAAGAAGAACGATTCAGGGGCGAGACCTAATAGCGTGCGAGGAATAAAAGGTCGGAATTTGTTCTGGTGGAGGAGACTGGCTCTGGACATAGCGGCATTTGTACGTCAAACGTTTGTTTTATCGAAGATAAAAATGTAGTGTTCAATTGATTGCCATCCAGTCGGACGTTTTAATTCAATTATTAGACGGTCGTTGTCGGGCAATTAAGATTCTTGGCCTTGCGGATGATTTCTATTATCGACCGTAATTCGGCGCGAGCGCGATCGATGTTGGGTAATGAAAATGCATTAACTGCTGGAATATATATATCTGAAAGCTGTTAGGATCGAGTGATTGCAAGCGACACTCGATCACTTAATTGCACTAATGATTTTATTTCCGAACATATCATATTTTGCCCAACATCTCCGCTCGACTCAACTTTATTTTTCGTTCCCCTAAAGCTGTCTCTTGGATCTCTTCTATTACTACAACGTCATTTCATTAAGACTTCCAAAACATTCGCTAAGACCTTTAACCTTATTAGTAGACAAAGTTTGACCTTTTTCGTCGAACCGCGATACGATAATATTAGATTGCGCGCACATATGTCTGGAACATTGTGTTACTGGGATTCGAATTCGCGGTTCATATCCCGCGCGAGCCCAAGTTGGATCGATTCTAAAGATTCTAAGAGTATTCCCCCCGAATCTGCCTCACCCCGAACTATCTTCAACTAGTTCATCTAGTACTGGATTGCTGGACTACTTCTCGTGACCTTCCATGAGACTTTTCCGTCCCTTATATTCAGCTCTGATTTCGTGATGCATAAATGCGCCGCATGCATGACAAGTTAACAGTTGTGAAATTAGAAAACCATCAGGATATATATATTAAAGGACAAATTGGTCGTGTAAGTTGGTCCACAAATCTTCGCAGAAGATGTCCCCAAAAGCTCCTCCTATTTCGTTTGTTTCGATAGCGTCCAGTTCAGAGTCGAAACATTTACATGATCCTTTTTTAGAACGAAATAAGTGGGGTAATGTTGCACATCAATCACACGGTAGTTACTAGAGGGGGAGTAATGATCCTAGTAAAAAATTCGGCTTTTTTTGCAAACAATAATGGAGCGGATTGGAATCTATATCTGGAATTAAGTAGATTAAAAAAGTCGAGAAACAAATTGAAGCGACTGATTTAATTCAAGATACTTGATCGACAGACTTCACTTCGAGTGGGTGAAGACGAATAAAAGGAAACTGCCAACAATGTTGAAATAGTTAATTTTCGTCAAGTAACAAATATCGGCTCACGGATTCAATGATATATTTTGAATATAACACTAATGGTGATATTAATGTAGAAAAACAATTGCTTTTTTGTTGTCTTCTGTTCGAATGCAATTTTTTCGGGTGTATTGTAGGTCATTAGTTGAAGCGAATTGGACAGAAGTATCTTAACGGATGGGATAAATTAATTTTTCGTTTATAAAAGTAGGAAAAATATATAACATAATGAAAAATTTGATGAATAACGATTACGAAATTTTAAACGATTTATAAAAAAATACTAAACAACTCACAGAAACAGTCATGTCTTTTAATATTTATTTACATTTTTTGTGATTATCTTATGTTTAATATCTAGTTTGGTAAGATAACATTATTCGTTCATTGCGATATTGGATTAAAATAATATTATAACGGGATATTTTTACATTCATTCAATATATTCCATAACGATTATTTTAATAAATATTTAAAAAATTAAAATTGTTAATTTCAATGAAATACAAATGGTAATTTTCTAAACCTTCTCATTTTCACGCATCGATTTATATCGAAGGTATAAAATCGTTGAAGTATTTAACGTTTTTTCAAAATAATCTGATAGATTAAATTGATTTTAATTTGTGCCAAAGTTAACCTTCCTGTTATAATCTGAATCTACTTCTTATAACCGGATATCTGGCTAACTAAATATTAAACGGATTTCCTACTTGGCACTCGGATTCTTTTAATGAGTTGTTTTTAAAAGCGCGGAGTAAACATAATTATTTTTATTAGCAACAATTTTTTCGTACATCTATTAATTAAAAAATCTAATCCAACGATTCAAATTTTTCTAATTATATAGAATTTATTTGTTACAAAATTGTAAACTTCTAAAGAGCACAAATATATATAAATATATTAAAATGTCTGTTATAGAATATTTTTTATATAAATTTAAAAAATAACGTTCAATAAATGTCGATAAACTTTTCGAAAATGAAAATTGCACGTTTTTCACGAATAAGTAATAGACTTTTACGAAAAAGTAATAATAATTGAGAAACCTCAAATAAACGATTCATATTAAATGTTTCCAATTGGATTTGTGCAATTGAACGTCTTGACTGCGATGGTTTTTGTGTTCGGTCAAAAGTCAAATTGTTGCGGCAAAACTTAAAAGACATTTGTTAGTAGTGCAATAGCAGATGTAAACTCAAGGACTGTGCAGATACAGTGTTTAATCCTCGCTTCGCATGCTTCGCCGAAAATCGCTTCCAGAAGTTCGACGACTCCATTAACCCACTTGCGCGATAAAGAAGTCACATGTCGGGGAAAAATCCAAATCCGACGCGAGTGCGCTGCATCTCAACATTTTGCTGCGTTCATCATCGTTATTTCTTACTGTTCTCGACATATTGCCAGATTATCGGTGAATCCCGACGAAACATTCGACGGGTATAAAACAAATGTATTCTATTCGAGGCCGTTCGTGGTTCATTAGTCCGCCGCGGTATAATTGTTACGAAAATCACGCGCCACGTCATTGCATTCGCTTTGATGATTTCAACTTTTCTTACGCGATTTGGCCGTATCGTACAAGAAATCGATACTTTTCACAAATGTAACGCATAAAGCCGCTTCTTTATTTCCATTTTCATGCAATCAATCTATTGAACAATAGTAAATATATAAAATACATGCGCTCGCGAAATCAAAATTTATCCTCCCCGAAATGGCCGGATTCTTGATGGACCTTTAAAGCGTGATTCTATGATCGTTGCTGCGCCGTTTTTGTGCACGCAATTGTGTACTCCCTTAATGAGTGCGTTCGGTTTTTTATTACGTATTTCTATTTTTCAAATAATATTTGGTACTCAAAACACAGATTGTAAAAACAAAAAAAAAACTGTATTAATTATATTTTCGCGCTTTCATCGCGTATATAAATAAAGCACAGTTTATAATAATGCATTTTTTAATTATTTTCAGTGGAGCCAAAAAATGCAATTTTACACGTCACGCAATTTACTTTTACACTTAAAATCTTTATATATTAACTAGCTCGCGTCGTAAAGAATTTTCTTTTCTTTTTTTTTTTCAAATATTAATAACAGTACTGCATTGCTTGAAAAAGTTAATCTGCGATCGCCTCGTACATAGAGACACTAATACTATTTTTTCGCCGCGGTTCATCGTGTCATAAAATAATTTCGCACTGGCTGCCGCGTGTTGTGGATTTCTTACGCTATTTTTTCCCCCGTTTTTTTGCCGCATTGAAAGAGACATTAATGTAAATAAGTAAGTAGCTCGCATTCTCCACACTGCGTCCGTTCAGACAAGGGCTCGCGTCTTGTAAGACTAATAAATAACTCTTACCGCGCGATAGATAAGACATCGTTTTTACGAGCGCAGATCGATAGACAGACAGTCTAATCGGTATCGAAAGTTTGCGGGCTTCAGTTCAGCTAAGAGCTACCCAGTCAGCCCTATATGAACTTGTATGTTGTTACCATAGATGAAATACCAAACATTTGATCTCTCGTGGGGTGGAAACCCTTGCTTTGCGTCGAAAATAATACTCTTATTTCGACGTTTTAATTGAAAAAAAAATCACTAATTGCGTCATCATTCCGAAACAAACATTGTCGTGTCTAATCAATTATGTACGAAATCGCGCATAATATTCCTTCGAGTAGAAAAATATCCTTCTAAATATATAATTTTCATCAAGAACAAACACAAAATTGTTGTTCGTGTCTGTGACTGCGACGTCTCGTTCGTGGAGGCTGAAAGAAAACATTCAAGCAATCTGACTCGATAATTTAAATACGTCATTTTTTTTTGAAAAATTAGTCCACGACGTGCAAGCGATACTGCAATCAAAGAAACTGAATCATCGAAGAAGAAAATATATAACGCGTGAATTTCAAAATACTTCGATTCGACGTGAAAGTAAAGAATTATATTTACGCCCGCGAAGTTTATTAAACGGACAAATATATTCGGCAACGTTTACAGTTTATTGCATATACTTTACACGATACACTTAATTATGCGGGAGCAAAAACAATCCCGACGTACTATATTATATTCGTGTAGCTTTATCAGTAGGTAATGTATCATCGTTGTCCTCATTGCCGGCTCTGAAATGTAATGCGATTCCGAAATCTTGAAATTGTTCCATTTTTCAGCACGGAATGGCAATTTCTGGATGACTTCCTTTTCAGCTTGTGTATTTGCGCGTTTATTTTGTGGTATGCGTTAATCGAACAGTTATTTGCCATACATATAGACTCGTGCTTCATGCCTTTTGCAGAAAGCTGGTGCCTTGTCCTTTTGCTTTTTTATCAAGACACCTATCGATTACAGTCACTGTAAGCTTTTAATGGATTTTCATGTTAGTCATTCCCATTTTCGACCTAATTCAGTTTCATCGACTTAAAACCGATCGGCTACATTAGCAATCCTTGAAATAACTTTCGATTCAGCGACTACAAATTATGTCTCGTTTATGTCAAACATTAGCTATTCAGACAAAAATTTTATGTTTTTTTTTCAAGTTTCGATATCCCTATGGGCTAGATTTGCAAAAATCAAATTCTCTTTCACATCGCGCGCAATAACAACGGTCAACAAAACGATTCAATTACTGATACCGATATCGCGTGCAATCGCGTTCCGATTTATTTGTTTTTCAACCTTAATTGTCGTTAATTAATTTTAAGTTTCACGATGTACACTTATAAATGCTTCGGAGTAATTAAGGTAATAGTAAGGCAGGACCGATCAAACGACAGTTGTTATTGCTGCGAATGAATGTTATTGTCAAATCTAACGTTCGCCTCGTACGTGCTTGGTTGTTGAATGCTCGCATCTAATTGCTAGGGTCCAAAAGCGCAAGTTGACAGCGTTTAGGAGTATTCGAGTAAATGGATCGAACGACACAGAGCACATACATCTCACACGCACGGAGAAAAAAGTATAGTTAAAATTTACTAAACATACGATAACGCAGTCTCAGAGGCGTTGTTTTTCGTAATTTCATAGAATTTGTAAACAAAGTTATTGTACTTCTACCAAACAAACAAATTCTACCACACTTAACGGTGAAAATTCTGATAATTCTAATAATCCCAAACACATGACACCGTCATTTTTTCCGAAAATGATCTTCGTTCCAGTATTACCACAAGTATAATAAAATTTATATTAATAAGGAAATTTTTCGACATACTTTTTTCTCAATGCAGACCAGCGCGAATTGTGTCTAGCATTCAAGTGTCACTAAGTCTACTTCAATACGTAGTATTAAAGTGCAATTTTACTTACCGCGCTCTTACGTGTTTAATATCCGCAACAGGCATGCGATGCGTATTATTTGCAAGCCAAACGTAATCTTTCGCTAAAACAGTAGCAAGCTCAACCAAATCGTCAAATTACGAAGCAAATAACGGACCTCATCATCACGCGCGAGATTGCGAGCAGATCCGATTGATCCCGTAGCATAAAAAATGCTATTGACCGTCGATATACGTGAATACGTTTCAATGCGATACGCCAAATAGCCTAGTTATAGTAACTATATTTATATAGTTGCGTCTTTAGTTATTATTTTAAGTATATGTAATTACTCTTTAGTTGGTATGCCTATAATTATATTACGTACGATGTAGTATATATGGTATAGTTGATCAGAACAACTTTAAACAACTTTATCATTTAATTGTATTAACAAGAATATAATTAAGTCGATTGAGTTTAATGCCCCGCGAGTTTCGCTCGCGACTCTTTAATTTGCCTTCGATGAGATTTAACGCGACGCGCTCCCGGAGTGCGATATTGTCCCGCGAAAGTATCACGAGCACCGCTTCTGAGCGCAACGTCGCGCGGTAATGCAAAGTCCATTTACAGCGCACTTCACGTTTTAGCCCTTTAAGTAATTGGAAAAGCACCGTTTGCCGTGTTTTCGTCGCCGTCTCTGTTCTCGCTTCTGCGTGGCCGCTCGCGTGTCTCTGTTCGTTAAGATCGCTCGCTATAGTGTTACCAACGAGCGGTTAAAAACCGTTTACAAAGGTCGTTATATTATATTATGAAAATGCGTAGGTACTCCTTGAAACTCATACGTTTGTTCAGAAAAGCAGTTTTGTGTTATGCATTTTTAAACTCCACTAACTCCGTTTAACTTCGCTTAACTTCGTATAATTTTTTTTCCGAAACTCTTTATAGCTGCGTAGAACTTTTCGAAGTTCTACGTTTTTCTTTATGAATATAAGTTATCGGACACTCATTAGTAAATAATGAATTCAAACGGACAACTGATAACGGTAACGTCTAACGAATAACTTTTTTTTTCTTTTTTTTTTCGAAGTAATTTGTTGTTAATCGTAATAATAACAATAGCGTGGTTTGTGGTCCAAAATTTAGGGGGATTTTGGACGAAAAATGGAAAATGATTACGGTGAGGATGTGACTAACGTGGACGGTGTTTTGTGTTCGTTTGGATTAATTGATGTTGCGTAATTATATGATCAGCGCGACCGCGCATTCGCGTCCGCTTAACCGGTTTTTTCGCAATGCGTTCATTACCATAGAAATTGGAATTTCATTCTGTTCTTTTAGATAGTATAATTGAATGTTTGCCGTAGTACACGTGCGCCAAATACAAGCTGAGAATTTCTGATTTTCATTCAACTTGTAACATAGAGCGTTTCATTTCCCTAACTTTATCGTTACTGATACTTTACCACCACTACCACCTCTACCACTACAATCAAGTGTTTGTGTTCAGAATAGTAAGCAATAAATATTAACTGAGAAAAGTAACCGAGAGCGATAAAGTTAAGATTCTATTAAAGACATTGATTTTAAGTGGTGAGTTATTGTAAGTATGCTGGACTAATTTTCAATTGAAGAACGAAGTATAATAAAAAGCTATTTCCGTTGGATCTAACAAGGTGTTAAAATATAACGTACGCAATATTAATGTTAACGGTATCGACTAAGTCAATGGGATAGAACGGTCGACGTTTATTGGCGTAATTGCAATTGTGTAAACAGTTTTAATTGCACGGTTTGTGTGAACTTCCGTGATCTCAACGCGTTTAGAGATTTTAGAGATTCGAGAGTTGAAGATCATTCGAAGATTCGATGCTTATAAAATGCATAACTTTACTGTAATACTTAGTATATCAACTTATGGTATTGTATAATATGTTGAGTAAAAGTAATTCTATTATTTATGATAAGTAAACTGCAATCTCATATTTAAATAAATTACAATTTGCAACAAATGTACACTTTCAATAATAAACACTTTTAAATAATAATATTGCAGGAATACTAGTAAATTCAGCGTCAAAAATTAATATTATCTTTTATATATATACTATATGTATAATCTATATAAATAGCACAAGTTAAAATACTTAACAGCTATAACCATGATCATATGATCGGAATGATATTAATATACATTTCACGACAATTTTTTCCTAAGTTATTAGTCATTTTTTATATGATGCTGTCGAGAGACTTACATGTCATTTTTACAAAATATATGTTATTTTTAATTCGATCATAAACTGATCAAAATCCACGATAGAATATTTATTTTGAAACGAATTTTTAATATTATTTTGATTATATTACCATATACAAAATCCAGCTATTTTGTAAAAATTATTACATGATTTGTAAAAATTATATATCGATACGATAATTATGCGAATGCATTAATAATTAATACGCAATAATATAACGAATGATATTATTACTATATAAAAGTAATCAAAATCCTTCTGCGCCTCTCGGTATGTTTATAGCTACCATAACAATGAAAATTCTGCAAATTAAACATCTAGTTACTATAGACGAGCATACAGTTGTGACAGTTAAAAGCAGTAGCTAGAGAAAAGTTTTACTACGTCTACGTAGTTATTTACTGCACCTACAGTAGTTCTCCTTCGTGCGGTTCAATTAACCACTAGAATCAAAGGAATTCCACGATTCCGTTAGATAATATAGATATTAATTTTTCCGAATGCATCCACTTTTTATTATACGCAAAATCAGTTGTGAAATTTCTCGACGATTCCGATTTAAACAATTCATTTGAATCGATCGGTCAACTCGTTAACCCTAAAATCATCCCGTTCGTTAACGATTGTTCCGTCATGAATATTAATTCGATACCGAAAAGGGTTTAGCCGGCGATCGCCGCGGCAAAAAGAATCGCAAACAAACGGTTAATTATATTCGCGTAATCGCGCGTTCTTTTTCGTCGGAAAACGTAATCCGGTAATTTTCTTGACAAGTTAAAAAGTCGGAAAAGCCGAGGTGATGCATTGCCGACGCGGGCTCGTGCGAGGCAATGAATGCGATTAACAGGTCGATTCGCGGATATAACTAATTAAGTGGCGGCTAAATGATTCTTGGCAAGTTGATTCAGCTAGAGCCGCTAGTCGCCGCAGTTAAGCGACGAGCGAGCGAGGGAGTCTGGTCGTCTGTCTCCAGGCGCGCCTGGTAATACACTTTTGAACAATTCCCTGTCACGAATAATGGTTTCCTCTTGAAACATGAAAAACTCGCGAGGAGCTCGAGGCACAATAAACCTGCCGAAATTATTACTGCAGCCTCTCAAAAGTCTCGCGCATTAAGGCGCCCGGAGAGGGGCAAGATGGAAGGAAGGAAGGAAGGAACGATCGAAGTACGTAGGTTTCCGTCGGGCATAATACCCGACGACAATAAAAAGCGCGAGGCTCAGTAAAGCGATTCGCCGTCCTTGTTTTCCGGCATCGAGATAAAAAAGGACGACGAGCAACTGCATAAGAGACCAAAGGATAAATGTTAAATTATACAATATGCGATATGGAGAGGTGATGGGAGGGTTCGGCGCGGGAGGGGGGGTGGGGTGATCATAAAATTGCGTGATCGATGGGTAAGGGGTGGTTTGAATCTGATAAAAAAGTCGCCGGCGTATCGTAACAATGACCATAAATCCGCGAAAAAAGGAACGCCGTCTGAATAGAATGTGGCAGATTAGAAATGCTGGATTTATCAACGGCCTTTGACAAGGCACATTACATTGCCCGCCAGGACCCCTTCAATTTCGCCGAAATGTATAGGTGCGTTCGCGTTCAGACAAGATGATACTCTACGCGCAAAACTTTTTATCCGCGAAACGGCTCGCTGATCTTTCCGCCGACCGTGATTTGGTTGCGGGTTTCGGTTGTTTGGTTTTGGTTTTTTTTTAATACAAAAAATCGGTGGTTCAAATTGATTGACACGAGTGTGAGATGAAAGCGCGTCATGCATCTCTTCCGGTGTAATGGTTTTGTGGTTTTAACCACTTCATTATTACGAAGGGTATTATTATGTTAACGGACTGTTGACGCGGGGGTTTGTTTTAGTAATCGATGAGTTATGTTTTTCAGCATATTGATAACGGGGGTTTGATGTATATGGTGTGTAAAAACTGGCGATTCGTTTTGAAAGAGTTGCGCGATTCGAAAGTTTGAATGGTTTTAATGTGAGTGCGAGGTTGGTTTTTAGAATTGGTTTTTGTAATTTGTTTGATATAAGCTGTGATCAAAGCTATTTAGTCACATGTATATTGTTTAGGATCTAATTCAAAGAAGTGTGCGTGAGTAAAGAGTCGAAATGATATTGTATTTGTTGAGATACTTATTCACGTAATATACATGGTTTTGTTCAAATAAATTTTATTCGATATAACGTAGTAAATTGTATAGTTATAAGTTATAGAATACATTATAATAATTTATTTATCTACGTTAAACGACGTTAATTACTTTAGTATAATATCACACTAAGTAAACTTTCTAATAAAAATTATTGTGACAAAACAGTACTTCGATGCGATGTTTGTCAACAAAGAAGATGACCGTTAAATCGCAGTAAAAGATATAGGAAAATCGAAACAATGTTTACGATATTTAGAGATAATTTTTATGTGTTGATGGTGTTGACAAACACCGCATCAGAATACTATTTATTTAACACAATAATTTTTAATAATAATTTTTCTCAGTGTGTATTTACTTCCATTAATTTACCGTATTTATATAAATAATTTTAAAGTTTAAATTCATAAGACATATTTTCCGTTTAGAAATAATAAGTTTCCTTTATTTTATAGTGAAATTTTAATTTTGTTTTTCTTGAGAATATCTATACCTATACTCCTTACTCCTTTCTATAGATCATTTCATTTTCTTATATAAAGTACAATATATAATATAGTCTATATAAGTATATAACTTACATATGGTTTGAGAATACGCTTTTGACGATTATTTTTATTATGATATTAAATTAGATTTTAACATGTCTTACTTCATACATATTTCTTCACTTGTCTGATTAAATAGAAATGTTCTACTTCAATATTCAATAACTGTATTTTTCCATTGGTATACTAATTTTATTCGTTTTTTATATATATTTTTTTCTTTTTTTTTTAGAAATTCGTGATGTATATACATATATTTAAGGTAACTTCATAACTAATCTATAACTAATTTCAATTATTCATAAAAGTTAATTATTTTATTTTATTTTTAATTTTATTTTAAAATAATAATATCTAATTAATTTAATCTAACTTAAACAACTGCAATTTATAGAAAATAATCAACTATTATAAAAATAGTTTCGAACAATTTTTATTACAGTAAAGTAAGATACACATAAAGTAGATGTATATAAAAGTAAGATGCACTAAAAAATATTTTATAAAAATTTAATAAAATGTACAATTGAATTAAAATTAAAATTTTCTCACGCGTAAGAGAACAAAATTCTATTATGTCTAATAATTGTGCATATTATTTACTGTACATTATTTCATTGCAATAACTTTTTAAATATATTTCTTAAGTTTTGAATGCTCATTAAATTTTATTTAATATCAAAATCTTTTTATTGATACGTATTTATATTAATTAAAGAAACAGATTTTAGCATTAAACAATTTCTTAAAGTATAAACGACGATTTAAACTTATTGCTCAAAAATAACGTATTGAATGAAATGAAATTAAAAATGTTGAAATTGGTTAAACTAAAATAATTCTTAATTATGTTAATAATACAAATAACAAAAACTGCTGAACAAAACTGCTTTATACAATTTTAAAATCGATTAATTTTCTTAACATAAACACGTTTCTATACAACGAACTGTATTTTCGTCCGTGTATTTTCTTTAAAAACCCACGCTGATGCTACAAAAGAATTCAGCGACCTTTCTATCAGTATGTCATTGTTGATAACATAGAAATAAGCAAAATTACCTCAGCCCTTACAAACTATAACGCAAAGAAATGTATAGGTTTTGTCAAAAAGTGTTCTTGTAAAAAATGTCGTTCTAACGAACTTACTTTTATCCATACGAATAACATCACAAGGGCAATATCGCGTGGATTCCGCAGGGACAGAAATTACATTGGACTGACGAGCACAACGTGGTCGTCATCTTTTGCATTTGCAAGGGAATCTCAAATCGATCGCGACACGTTCTCCCTTGCATTCGTGTCGCTAAGAATAAATTCGTATGCGCGTTGCTTTTCGTCCCTTTTTAGCCCTTCGCATCAGCGAACCCTGAAAACAACGACTTTCCCAATAGCAAAAGTTGTAAGTTGTTCGCGAAAGCCTTTCGTCGTTCTCTTGCTTAAATGCGAATCCCTGACGGTGAAAGTTACACGTGCAAGCCGGCATAACAACCTCCCTGAAGATAACCAACTCCTTATAAGTTTCGGATAAGAATTCATTCACATTGAGTAGAGACATGCGACGGAATATTTTGTTCCGAGTTCCTGTTCAAATCCATCCGTACGACGTGTAGTTTCTATCGGATATATCTTTATGACGATTTGGTTTAGTTATTATAATTCATGCCAGATAATTTTCAAATTTGCAAGCAACCGTCAGATTCTGATTGATTAAAGAAAGAAGCCCGAATTACGGAAGAAATGAAATCGCAATTGACTCGATTTTGATTTAACATTTGGAAATAATCTAGTTCTCTTTTTTGTGGTTTCAAATTCTCGTATACATTTTTTTTCTGTTACTTATTAACCAAACACTGAAATGATTTTTTACAGACAATACACTGAGAGAAAAGATTGTTAAATTCACAATCTAGAAGTTAAAATTAGATTTTTAAACTACAGATAGCCGATTCGAATAAATAGATATTCAATTCAACAATCAAGATTGTAAAAATTGTAAGTTGTGTTTAATATAGCACTTAACGGAGGTCTTCAAGTCTGATGTAACGGAATAGTGTTTTCTTTTATTCCAATATGAAATTTTTCTTTTTAATAAAATGCAAGTTTTTACCACATTTTCTGATGGTGGGAAATTATTTTTGTGTAATAAATTTAAATTTTCTAATGAAATTCTTGACGTAATCAGTCAACTCGTTTTTTTATCACCTCGAAAACGAGTTTTCTATTTACGTTTTTAATATTAGGTTAAATTGATTTACTTAACATTAAATAAATTCTCCAAAAATGTTAAAATGTAGGTATTCACGAAAAATAAACGTATTCAATAAATTAACGAAAATATAACAAAATCAGCAATATCTGTCAAAATCGCTTGAAGGACCACCTTAATATGACATTAATTTTACAATCTGATAATCCAGACTGTTGAATAGAATATTTGGATTGTCGTCGAAGCTGCAATCTGTAATTATTCGATTTAACAATCCCAGACATTTAACGATATTATTTAGGTATTTAATTCAACAATCTATTTCTCTCAGTGAAAATATTAAGAAACTGGTTGTTTTGAATGTTGAAATGACGAATGTTTTGACTTCGAAAATCGTTTTTGTTCTGTTCGAAAAAACCAAACATCTTGTTTGCATTGCGATCGCGTTGACATAGCCGGTCCAAAAGTTGAATCACGTAAGATCATAAAAAGTGGATTCTTTTCTTCGCGGGTCCGCTCGTTGCCGCGAAACCGATTGGATTAATTTGTGCGGCTTATACGCGACTTTTGTTTTCTCGAGAAGCGAGCAACGAAGTTGACTGGTGAGCGTGTTTTGAAACAGTTTCGCACCCGTCATGCTGAGGTAGAGGGAGATGTCGAGGGAGTAAGTACACTGTTTTTGCGTCGCAGTGTAACTCACGACAGTAAAGCATAACGTCTTCGTTCTCGGCGACATTTTGGTGGAAAAAAAAAGACGAGCGGAGTGAGGAATTGGAGGAGGGTAGACAGCGCACAAGCGCTTCGCTTTTGGCGATTCTTTTTCATCATTTTTTGCGTCGCCTTGCTCGGCCCTTTACCAAACGCAGGCTTCTATTTGGTATCGATTGCATCAGGATTCGCAAAAGCCTGCCGAACGTACTCGATTTCAATTCTTTACCTCCGTGTATTACGTTTTGTAGTTTTACGGTCTCTTCGGTTAATTGTATCATTCGTAATAAAGGGTTGGCATGAGTATACGTTAGTCAAGCACATTCAGATGGGGATCAGTTCGTTTAAGGACATTTGTTTGGTTTCGTTTGTCTATTAACATACTTTTTTTTTATTCGAATTCACTTAAACAATTATATTCCCGAAGAGCAAATCGGTCGGTCGGAGGGAGAAACTATTGGATTCGAATGTTGGAACTCGGTTGTAATTGAATGGTGTTTTGGTATTTTGATGAATCAATGTAGATGGATAAACATGGGCAATTAAATAATTCGTGTATTTGCTTTTGTTATGAGCCGAATCATAAGCGATATTATAAAGTATGTTGCCAGTTGTGTTGCTTGGTATATTGTATAAAGATATGATAAATTACTTTCAAAAATACACTTGTTAAAACTAAAAAATGTAATTCACTGAATCGAAATTGTGTCTTTTCGCTGACTTTGTTTTTATTGTTTTACATCTTAAGAATAAATTATATAAATTATCGAATTCAGTAAGAGAAATAGTGCCAAAATAGTTTATAAACTTTCTTCAACAACTGTTTCTTAGAGTTTTTAG
>JABFQC010000517.1:0-26344 GCA_022817085.1 Psilanteris sp. ZL-2020
TGACAATAATAGTTTCAACAATTTTAACTATTTATTTATTGATTTATTAACTATTGACGATATGTTAATTTTATCATGGACGAAATGCAAATGAATTTAAAAAAAGACTTGAATACACAATGATCAGGTAACTATTTACATAATCTTTAATTATAATTATAAGCGAAAAAAAGAAACGAGTCTAATTGTTGAAAATTAAAAAATGTTTAGCTCTGAAGAGGTCGGCACATGTTCGACGAAACGTTAGCGTTTAAATTTAAAAATACAATTGTAAATAAATTTGTATAAAAAACAATTGTAATAAATGATTAACACATAATAATACGACTGTATTAGTTCCTCTTGGTCATAGAAAATTATAAATGAATGTAATATAAATTGTTAATATTGAATATAGTGTTTGTTAATATTTTCTCAACCCCTGCAATTTTTCAGATATTATTGTGAAAATATCAATGCCAGAATCCATGTTGTTAAAACTCATTTAGAATTATGCTTATATAAAATAATATTCTAGAACACATATGTTATGTCATATTATATATGTATATTGTCATATTTAAATTTTAGTTTGAGTATGCCATTAATATTAATCTGTTACAGAAGCTTTAAAACATTCTATTAAGATGTATAACAAATTAATATTCAATACCATTTCAATAAAAAAAATGCTTGAAAAATATTTCTGTAATATTTGTTTTCACAGATAATAAAATAATAAATTTAAAATTTCTCTAATGTATAAAATACTAGTAAAAAATATTATTCTACAATATCGATTTTTTTTCTTTTTTAAAACTAGATTGACAAAACAAATGCAAATAAAATTATTGTGACGTGATATTATGCTTTTTGAAGATTAATTAGACATTTATTACTATTAATTTGTATTATATTTACGTTAGATATAATTATTCTTGTCAAAGTATTGAAAAGTTGGAACAATATATATCATTAATTGGTTAATTTTGGTCAGATTAGTAATTTTAACAGACTTTCTAATGACTGACAGGTACTAACATAAAGCATTGGATTGACATTGAAGGGCAGTCACTATGGTATGCTGTTATATCGATTATATTCATTGTTCTCAGATGTAATGCAGCAACACCTGCCATTATGTCTTATCACTTCGTCTACTATTTCCTGTCCCCATTGTGTCCAAGAAAAAATATTGCGCAGAATTTGAATATCATGCGAACTGTTACAAATATTAATCACAGAAAATATAATGGCGTTGGTTTGCTGCATTAAAATTACTCGCCAACTTTTGAAGTTTGGATCAGAAATTATTTACAATTGACTGAAACAATTCTTTATATCATTCATATAAATGCTTTTTTATACAAAAGAAAATATTAATCTTAGGTTTTCTATATTATTTCTTTTACATACACTGAGAAAAATTTACTGTTGGATTAACAGACTAGACTGTTCCGCTAACAGTCTTAGACTGTAAAAATGTACAGTTCTGGACTGTACAGTTGAAACTGTTATAATTCTGATATTTTAAGGTTATGAATTAATTTTCATATATGTTATTTTATTTTACTTATTAATATTATTCATAAAAAATGAAGAATTAATCATTTGGTGATAGTCTAGACTTATTATTTTGTTTTATTTTTAAAGATCTATTATTTTTTTTCAGACATCTATTTTTTACAGTCCAGACTGTACAGTGCGCACTGTTAAAACAACAGTCCATTTTTTTCAGTGTATTGACTAATTAATATTCGTTATATTAATTTATTATATTACTTAATAGTTATTAATATAAAATTATTTAATAAACATAAAAATTATTTAATACTTTATAATAATATGTATTAATACATTCATACACTGTAAAAAACAAGTGTTCTGAAAGTGTTTTCAAAAATTTATTAAAGTGTTCTTTAATACTAATGTTTGTATACATCAAAATAGAGCGTTTTAAACGTTTTTAAAAAATAACGCTTATAAGTGTTCCAGAAAGCTTCAAAAACGTTTCCTACGGAACATTTCTTTTTACAGTGTAATGATCTATTTAATTTAATGAATAACATTTATTTATCGGATAAGTTCTAAAAATGTGTAAAGTCTAAAACATTAAAAAAAAAACAAATTTGAATATTAATATTAGTCCAAAATATTAGTTAAATTTAAATTTCGTTTGATTAAAGATCCAATTGCTATAATTTGTAATTGTTATCGAAAATTCTATTTTAAAATTTTAATATATATATATTTATAATGTTTTTATTTTAACAAAATTTGATTCCGACATTTGTCTGATAAAAATAAACAAATTTAATTTTTGTATTGTTTACACACCTTATAATAATAATTTAGTTATTATTATATAGTACTTTCAAATAATACTCCATATATTGTTTGAAATTTATTAAATATTCTCAATAATTAATTAATCTAGAAATTATTAAAATATTCTATATAATGTTTATATTCGTTTCGCTTTAATTCTCATGCTTCCTTTAAATTTAATTCAGCTTCATGGTTCTAGGAGCGATTATGTTACTGCAACGAGTAATAAGAGATGAGTAATCTAATATAATATATTATACGTTGTGCAAAATTCGCTAAGCGCAATAAGATCGCTTTCAAGGTTCAATTTCCGGATATTGATTTTACGGTCATTATAATGTATCATGTTCCTGTATCTGACAGAAGTCGTCATAATTAGCTTCATTATATAGTTCATTACAAATTAATTAGCTTAATACTGATATCTTCATTATTTAAGCTTTTCAGTTATTGCTATTAATCTGAACTAACTTTACAGACAAAATTACTTGGAAAATAATATGGTGAAAGTTTGCTTTAATTAATGGTGTATATATAATTAATGATTAAACAGTTAGGAATAATAACTTTAGGTAACGTCAATTTACGATACTAAATTTATTTTCTGTTCAGATTAACCAAATAAAAACTTTTATAAAAAAATAATATTCAGAATAGTTAAAAATATATATACGTATAAAGACGATAGATAATACATCAAACGTGCGTCTTATTCAATAAAAGTAAGAACGTTATTTTAAATCGGTTAAGCATTCAGTTATGTTAAAAAATACAATTTGTAAAATACAGTTAATATTTTTATACTGATTTAAATTCATTGAATGAGGGTATTTTCTACGTAATAAACTTTTCAATTTTATTTTTTAACACGTATGTTTATGAGCATTTTTATTATATGAAATGTCAACATTTTTTCTGAGCTTATCTAAAATTGTCGTGAATGTTAATTTCAAAATTTAATAATACAAAGTAAAGCAATTGTCTAAATGGGAATGTACGTCCATTTATTATATTATAGTATGTATATAGTATGGAAATATTAGTCCAGATATAATGGAAAAATGTTTTTGACAAATTTTGCTGGACAATTTGTCGAACAATTTGCTCGACCCGAGACCTTCAAAGGAATTTAGATGGTATGCAATCTTGACAAAAGTGCTGAAGTTATAAAAGAAGTATTTTATCCGGCTATCCAATCTGCGTTTTGAAAAGCATTTTAATCCACAACACTTGACCAGGTCTGCCTTCTCTTTTGGTCAATATGTAGAGCCACTTTCGTAGCCCTTTTTCTGGCAAAGGAATCGAAGAAAGCGACGACTTAAAGTAGCGGTAAAGTCATAGAAGAGCGGATGGGAGTAAAGAGTAGAGGATGGAGGCTTATGAACGGACGACACCGATGATTTCCCAAGAGGCTGACTTCGCTATCTCGCAGCTCGTTGCGCGCCTTTACCACCCGTCAGTATAATACATACGTACAACGTGCGCAACCCTTGTACGACCATCATCATCGTTTTCGAGTCCTCCGTCGTCTGCTCGCTCCTTCCATCTTTCTTCAATAATCCGCGTCTCTTTTCAACTTCCTTCCGCTTTGACTTGGCGAATTCGAGGTAGCCGACTATCGATCCAACATTGCAAAGTCACAACAATCCACCTCAGTGGATTGAATTGGATTATCAAATCTGCATATCACCCGCATCAAATTCAGATCAAGCTCCATAAGTCAAATCAACTAATCAAGACTTGGCTTGTTACCTGGGAGTCGCTAACTTGATCATTCGGACAAAAAGCGCGAGCGCTACACGAAAGAGGACGAACTTCAATTTCGTTACGTTCAATCGTAGAAGGCAGGCCAAGTTGTTACCTTACAGTTGGAACTAACTCGGATAGTAATTAGTTGAAATTCATAAAGCAAAGAGACAAAGAGCTGTTTTTCAATTTTAAGTTCACGGAGGAAGTTTTACAAGTATTTCTTCAGACCGGAAACTAATTTGTTAGATTTTGATGCAGTCTGTAGCACATAGATATAAAGATTTATTCACTTTACAAATAATTTTCTGTCTAGTTTTACAAATAAAACATGTTTACTTGAACCAAGCAGACAGACATTTCTTTAAAATTAATTAAAGAAGTTTGTTAGTTTTTCTTTGCAAGTTTTTTTTACACTATCAGACTGTCTATTTCGTTCTTATCCCTCTCTTTCAGAAAAACAAATCTTCATCCTAAGTTTTCGAGTTTTGATTCAGTTTTCAAGTTAAACAATTAGATCAAAATAGATCTGAGATAACTGACACAGACTAAGAACTATTTGATGTACGCAGAAATATGCTTTATATTTTGTAATACGAAGTATGTAAAATAATTTTTTACGAATATAACGATGCCATATATTATATCGAATATAGTTATCGTTTATCGCTACGATTTCTTCGAAATATTTCTATTTGTGAAATGTTCTTAATGAGAACAGAACACTCAACTTTATTATAAGCGGTAATTTAATGTGCAACTAATTGAAAATAAATTTTAACTAATAGTTATAATCATCCCACAACTTTGAAAGTTCCTTTCGAATCCGAGCATTATGGCAACAAGCCATTTAATGCCTTCCTCTAATTTCTAATAGTTTCAATTCTGAGCAGCTTAGTTATTTTGATATAGAAAAGAGTTAATTTTATTTGAATCTTTATTTATAAATTTGTGTTTTAAGAATATTATATTTATAAAGTTTTCGTCGATTTTCTTCAAACATTATTAATATATTGAATTATATTTTTAAATTATTAAATTATCTTCACTTCACACAATATATTATAAAAAATTCGTCTATATTATTTATAACATTCTTTTCATAAACTGTTAAGATTGTTAAGATGAGGATTATATGTGAATAAATAAAGGTAATTTAGTATAAATTAATTTCGTTGTATGATAATGAAATTTGGATAACTTGCAAATGATTATCATCATTACTATACAAAACATTTACATATAATTGTTTAATACAACTATAATTTATATTATATGATGTTGAAGTATATATACATTATATTTTTATAATTCTTTCTAAAATATTTCCTCGGAAAACATTAAATATATATCAATTGACAAATCTTTTGACATTAAAAAAATTAACTGCTAACCCCACTTTAAAACGCAAAATATAAACTAGTAATAAAAGTTTATAGTCGATTTAAAATTTTGCAGTCGAGTGATTGTAGAAAAAATTGTTCTTTAAAAGCTGCCGTAGAATTCCTACTTTTTTACAGTCTTCAGTATTCACGTCAAAATCGGTGACCTAAATGTGACGTACGAAAAGTTAATGCAATTTTCGGGCAATCGATGAATTTATTCTTTGCTCTTTTTCTAGTGTTTTCTTGCACCTTTTGAACAAATCGAAATCAGTTTTTCAAAGTACCACATTGATTTTTCAGTATGGTTACAGTGTAGAATTTTTCCGATGCCAATATATTCGCTGTGTTTGATGCACAAAATATTTTATCGTCGACTCTATTCAACGTTTTAAATGTGAAATATCAAATTCAGAGAATTTAACATATCAAAGTGTATTTTTTGAAAAACGTTTCTGTCTCTAGTTGACGATTAATGTTGCAATACGTGATTTATGTGTTAAATTTGCATGCAAATGATATGCAGAAAGTTATGATTGATGAAAATTGGTGTTTACTTTGACATGAAACGAGATTTTTAATTTATTGCGAGTGGTGCTTCAATATATAAAATTATTTCATTTCTCAGTTTTTACTTAACAATATGCATGGTTTTATCTATTAGAAATATAAATACATTTTCGGGTATTCATTAGATTCTCAAAAACCAATTATATCAATGATAATAGAAATAATAATTGGATTACACGTATTAAGATTTCTCACATGAATAATAACTTAATGAAATCCATGTTTAATACATGATAATTATTATACTATAAGTAATTTATATTTATAATTTATATTTTAATATTAGTAATATTTAGGTGAATTTTGTGCAACGAAATCTTAAAATATATATATTCAGAAAACTAAGTTGTAAATTACTATTTGTTCTATTTAAATACTACAAAATTATTATAATGAAATATACTGAAGTATATTCAGTATAATGATAATACAATAGAGTCAAAAATAATAATGAGAACTATATTCTCAAACATTTAGTATATTATATTTCACATTAGTTATCACTTAGTTTTTTCAAGGTAGTATATAGATAAGAATATAAATATTATCACAGATACTTATAATTCAATTCTTATCATTTCGTTGTTCTCCGAATTCTGTGTGATTAATTGTTTTTTGTTTATTAAACTCATGTAACGATATGCTGATTTGGTTTCACATACGAAAAGTACTACCATTGTGGTTTTTTATTCTTATAGAAGAGGCGACTAACTCGAATACTGGAATGTTTTAGACAACGTTTTTAGGCAATTATATAAATAGCATCTAGGGTTATGTAAAATATAAATTAAAAGTATATTTACTAATTTGTAAATACATTTAGTTTATATTATAATCAACCGATAACTAAAATAATTAGCAGTAAATTTATAATAAAAAAATATATTATTAGTGTTTTTAGCTGACAAAATATGATATAAAAAAGTTGAATTCCAAAATTGCAATTTGCTGATTTACAATTCTTACAAACCCATAATTACATTGATCTAACTTTTATCGTCATGTTCAAGTAAACTATATGATTGAATCATCTGAGTCTTGGATTCTTCAGCATAAGTATTCTGAAACAATAGGACTTAATCGTAATTACACATTTAGTATCAGCGAATCTGGTACTAATATTTGTTTGCATTTTACTCCACCAAGAGATTAATATTGGCATACTTATGAAATGATCAATAGTCGTATGATGCATAAGTTGAGTTGCGTAATGAAATATTTATTCATTATTGGCGTATAACATTTAGTGACTGTGTTTTAAGTGGCATCTATATTTTAAAAATTGTGACCAATAATTTTGTTTCTACCATGCATAACATGCAGAATGTAATCTGTTATAGAAGCGACAATACACAGTTTGCATTTAAAGTACAGAATATAGGGTAAATTCTCGAGTTAATGACCGTTTCATTTGAATGAGAAGGATGGACAATACATTCCAAATGGATGGTCATTTACTGGTACCTGTTCTTGACTGGTCATCCATTGGTATGTTTATACTGAATAATGATTCCGTTTTAATTACAACGATTATACTTGTAACAAATGTCACCAATCGTACAATTTAAAATCAACTCATTTAATATTTCGTGTAAAACACGGTTGCTTGAAGTTTAAAAGTTTTTCTCAACTCAAGTTCGCGAAACTTTATCACGGTGTACGTTTGTTAAACAAAGTTATTTTTCAGATTTTTATCATAGTAAACAACGTTGACTTGTATTATTATAATGAAGAATGGACCTTGATTTATTTTTAATTGAGTTTGCATTTTATTTTTTTTTTTAAGTTTTGCGAAATTGATAGAACTATCAGACATTCTTAAAGCGCAATTCACGTTTTGATTATATTATGAAATGAATTACTCGACAATGAGATTACTTATGAACTTTTGCAATTTGATTGAAATTTTCGAGCTTTCTATTAAAACAGACGTCTCCTTCGTTTCGTTCATTAATATCTTTCAACAAACTTCCAGATATAAGGTTTTCTGGACGTAATGGGTTTTGAGCTCTTATTTTGATTTATCAGTTTTAAAAAACACGCAGTTGTTAACAATTTCATTGCTGGAAGTTTGGCGACAAAATTAAATAAATAATTCACTAAATACATTAAAATAATTGCATGCTTTGCAAATAAACAAAGTCTAATTTTCGCATTTTAAATTTATTCGGTATTTAATTTATAAAAGCATTGATAACAAAAATGAAAATCTAATAAAATGTAAAATGTTTAACAAATTATAATTTCAAATGCACAAGCAATCTAAAATATTTAAAATTAAAAATTAGCAAATTTTAATTAAGTTAAAGATTTTATTATATCCGTGATCATTAAAAGTATATATGTTTATGATTTCAAAATGTAAAATTTGCTCAAGCAGTGTAATAATTCATCGCTGCATAACTGCAATTATAATTTATAAAAAAACTAGACTGAAGAACGACTAGAATTAAATGATGTTGTGTATAATTGCAGGAAATAATGAGATATATCATTTTATAATTGACTGGTTATTGAATCCAATTATATTTCTTTCTCAATAAATATGATATTATTTAATAATAAATTGGCCTTGATTATTATAATTAAGATTTAGAATCATCATCATTTATTAATTGTTTAAGTGATAATTAAAATTGTTTTATTTTAGTTATATTATAATTTAGTTAATTATAAAATTAGCCAATGCCTATATTTTAGCTGAAATAAAATATTTATTAATAAGGAATGCAAAATAATTAATAAATTGTTATGTATATAATATGTAATATTTAATACAAAAAAAGTATATAATAATTTAGATCTTGTTTAATAAATTATACAAACAGTAAAATATTAGCAATAAAATTGAATATACTTAGGTATGTAACGTTATCTTATATATGAAATTTTAGAATTACTTTCTCCTTTAAACTCTACCAAAATAAAAACACTGTTATTGAATCATAATCACTATTTAATCATCATAAATTTAATGAATATCATTTGTCATCAAATTTTATCCCTGTATTGCAAAATTATAATAATCTTCAAATAACTAAAAATGTTACAATAACCTCAAAATCTACATATTCTCTATACAGTAACATATGAAATGACAATCATGAACGTGGACTTTAAGTGAGTTTTCTAGAATTATAATATTCTGGCATATTTGTCATAACTTACAAACTTAAATTTTATAATTACTTTAGGACATTTACTCACTTCAGAAAAAATATTTTAATGTGAAAAAAATTTAAACCTACAGGGAAGGAAGTCATTTTCGAGGTGATAAAACTAGCACTTCTGTTGCTGAATCCAACATCTACAATAAAAATTCTTCTTTTTAATTACAATACATTCTTCCATAAATGTTGAATATTCTAAAATTATTAAATATAATTAATTCATAGAATAATATCCAACAATCACAATGTACTCTAATCTCGTTACGTTAGATTTGGAGAATATCCTCTTAATATATTAGAGTTTTTTTTAATTAAAACGGTTTCCAAACAAATGTATATCCTGGTAATAAAATTATTCGACTTTATCGTTTCAAGAGAATATTTCCAAACAAAATTATTATTATATAATTATTATTATTATTATATAATTATTATATAAAAACACATGAAAGTTGTCACCGCGTTACTGAACTGAAAAAATACAGGATGACAACACAATAAAACTATTGAATAGAAAATTTATCAAATTTAGTATATTCGAAAGTATTTGTATGAACAAAATTTATTTAAACAAAATGTTATTAAATGTTTCATGAAAACGTTCCTTAGTATTATTTTTGAGCAGTAGTTAATTTTTATTCTTTAAATAATATTTATATTTTTATTGTACAGGCTTTGCCGCCTAAACCCCATGCAACTCTCGTGTAGCCAACTTCATATTCATCTGTATTCCTACATGGCTAGAAACATTGTTTAAACTCGTCATTATACAGTAATACTATTTGGGGAAGTTAAATTCGTTCGAAGTGTTAATAAAATGCAGCGTTATATAAAAACTAATTAAATATAATTGAATTATCCAGAATGCAATATCTCATATTTGCATATATGCATATGTTCCCAGATATGAATAAAAATGATCAAAATACGTAAGTTAATTATAAATCTTAAATATTTGAAGTATTGAAATGGATTTAATATTTTATGATGGACAAATGGACAATGGTCTAGATAAAATTTTACAACTTTTGAGCACGTTTGTTACATTTCTTGGAAACCAAACGAACCGTTACATATCAAATAAAATATATTTTTTCGGTTTTTTCTAATTTAATTAAATTTGATAGTAAAAATTTAGTATTGCATTGCCGTAAATAATGTTAGTTTACAGAAAAGTAATAAAAACTGATATATTTATTTATAAATGAAAAATATTATATGTAATTGATTATTGATTCACCAGTTTGAAGCAAACATACTACGTGTTTGATTTTAAATTGAATTTTGTTTTTTTCAATCATTTCGTTTTCAGCTCAATTTTGTGTAAAGTTTTTACCGTAAACATATTTATATATAATACACATCCTATTTTTATTACATTTCTGTGTTATTAATTGGTCACAAAATTAAACAAATATCTTTTAGGTCACTGGTCTTTATTGTATTGTGCATTTGTTGCAATAGAAAATATTTTGCGCAGTAAAATCAGTCGCATTTTTTGATTACTTTGTCAACGCAATTAATTATATTACCGTATTGCAGTTATTACGCAATCATGTAAATTTTTACACATATCTTGGAATTTAGGGAAATGGTATTAAAAATTGACTTGAACAAATTTAAATTTAACATTATATTTTTATATATTAATAACAACATTTATAATAATGATCAATTTAAATAAACAATTATAATAAAAATTAAACATTTGTATTTTCAGTTACATTTTCGTCACCACTTTTTTCGACATACTTTACGCCTACTGATTTAAAATCGTGAACTAGTCTTATCTTCACGCTATAATGTCGTATTAATTTTCTCCTTCTAATATATAATACACGTTAAAACATAAGGGGATGAAAATACATATAGTTTTTTATATGTACGCGATCATGTACACACCTACGAACACGCGAAGCTACGCCTACCTATATTTTGCTCTCGATATTTAATACAACGTTCAAATTGACACGTTTCGAAGGCCTCGGGAAGATAAACATCACATCTGCTCTGCAATTTCGTTTCAACCCGAAGCACGGTCGGCATTTTGAAATCATCGAAATCGTAAAGCCAAAACCAAACCACCGACTCACACTCGGTTCCAGAATGAACGCAGCGGATTCGTTTATCACGTATAAACAATCCCTACCGCTCGTCGTCGCGATCGAGAAAAAGCGCGATCCAAAACACTGAAACCAGTCCGACAAGTTGACCAACCGAAATCACTGCAAAAATGAAAGTTTGGACAGACCGAAGACGGTCGTTCGGAGACGAGATTGGGTTCACACGCGACCGAGTCGAACGAAAGTAAAACTTATGAATGAAAGTACAAAGGCATCGTTTGACATCACAATCGGATCGATTCCAACCACAAACGAATGGGCGTCGTGGAAACGGTCGCTCGCGGCATGATCGCGGACGGATAAATCACGTTTCTCACAGATCGCGGAACGCGCGGCGTGCGCGCACAGCTGTCATCATTCCGTCAGTGGGTCAGTGGAGCCGCGCCACGGATGCGCGATCGAACAACCACGATCCGCGGCGAGAACAAAAAATAATAATGCAAACGAATGGGTAGAGGGCGCGCACGGGGGGGCGACGGTCGCGCTGTTCGGCGAGGGCGATCGCGACGCGAGATTCACCCTTCGACGAGCGATGGCACGGCGGACTTGACATCCCGAGGGCGCCGCGACGAATTAAAGGCTGGCGACGGTCGCGGCGTCGCCATGCGCGCCTCGTCGAGTGAAGATCGATAGAAACAACCAGCCCGAAAGTTGGTCAACCTGACTTTGCTCCGAATTCAAGATTCCGCTAGAAATGGTACTGCGCTACATACGGGCGGCGTATAAAGATTTTTCGTCTATCGCGTTATATAAGAGCGTTCGCAACTATATATATGCGGGATTTAAGAAAAAAGCGAACTCGGTAAGTACGACTTGTTACGGGTCGAGTTGGCCAATAGGCGACGCTGCTTCCATTTGGGCGGGTTATTAATGCGGGAAGTAAGTCGCGGCGGATTCGGATTTTTCGAAATATTTAAAATTTAACGTCAGGGGTGGCAGTGTAGTTGAGTTATTTGTAACGAAATGTTGTACGATTGTGCGTTGTTTCTTTTGTTTGCAGGAAATCTATAGATGGGGATAATTTGTTGTTTTAAAGGAGTTACTCGTTTAAATGGGTTGGGTTTTAATAAAGCTATTTGTAATTACAATATCCATTCAACATTCAGAAGGCGTGTAATTTAAAGAGCTTTTATTTAATGAAACTTCATACACATATACGTATTTTAAAGCTATTTGTTCAACATTTGTATTTCATTTATTTTTGTAACGGATGATTGTAATTTAACTAATTATTAATAACAACTTTATGTCGGTTTATTGTTTCTCGGAATTATGCATTGTAATAATAATTGTCATATTTTTAGTAATTAGGAATTGTGTTGCGCGTTTTTTTTTTTTTTTTGATCTTTTGAAAATTATTGGTTTGTTTGATAAATATACTTTCGATTTAAAAATACAAATATTCATATAATATTTATCATTGCGAGTTTGAGTTGAAATTTAACATAATATTCTTAATAAAACGAGGTAATTTCGCGAATGGGTGTAGTGAAAAATTTTCTCGCGTTTAATAGTATTTCATATATAGATTATTTATAACGCTGAATTTATAATTTTTCTTCATTATGTTTCAATACCAATTTCGAATTGTAACGGAAGCTTTTATTTTTAATTTTGGTTCAGCAAACTAGGTAGCATTCTGGGGTATGGTTTGTAGGAAACAAGTTATCAAAATAACAAAAATGTTACAAATAACAAAAAAAAAAAAAAAAATAATGAAAAGAATTTTTAATTCTAGCCTTCTCATTGTTAATTATACCAGCAAACAAAAGCAGCTAATTATGTGATGCGTAACTGCATTAAACTAAAATATGTTAAATGCAATTTTGCAATATCCATTTTGTAATGAATTGTAATTATAATTGCAATGAATGATATTAAAGTATAATATGAAAAAGTATCCTCTAGAATTTGAAATAGTATTGAGTTTTGAAACGCGAAGTTTGCGCTTTTATCTTTCAAATGATAATGTTTTTATATCGAAATGTTTGTTGAAATTGACGGAATTGTGTATATTTGTTAAAGGAGATATAAACTAAAAAGAGTTTTCAGCGTGGTTACCGACTCCAATATATTGATTGATTTCAACCGATGAATGGTTCAGCCGTTTATATTGTACTAAAATATTAGAACGAAAATATGCAAAAAAACGAAATAAATATCCAATCCAAAATACTTTATATATATAAATATATACACAAATACGGATTAAAAATAAAAAAAATGTAATCATCGCAAAAATGTACTCGGTTATTTTTTATTTCTTAAATTGTAATCAACAAACAATATTAAAATGACGAAAAAAAAGGAAAACATGTCCATTGCATATACGTAATAGTTAATTTTTTCTCTGAATTATCAGAATATTATGTGAACAGAAAATGTCAGAGTTGAGAAACTCTTGGCTGTACAATTCGGCATTGCACATAAACTCGATTGAAAAACTATACGCTTTCATAACGTTCTTAGATTTTTCTTGAACTCAACTGGACTATGAACGAAAGGAAGATTTTTCAACAAATTGCAGAAGAATCAACAAAACAGTTGTTCAGGGATTACTTCGTTGTCTGGCGTATTTATCATTTATCCTATTTTTCGCATTGTTATTCACAGCGAGGGCTTTAGGTGATGTGTTCGATTGTATTATCGTCAAGTCACGAAACCAAACGGACAGCTTAGCCTAAAATCTCAATTTCATTACAATTTATTTGTTAAATTTTGTTTATTGGATTTATTCCTATGTGCTATCAATTTCACGCTTCGAAAACATTTGTACCTAAAATTAAACAACGGGGGTGTATGTTATTTGTCATTAGTTTTATAGCGGCGCCAGTAAGATTAAAAAATGTAATATAAAATTATATAAAATAAAAAAACCACGTCGACGTGTTACTATTGTTAATACTTTAACATTAAATCACGATTTGTATTGTACAAACATATATAAACATTTATATACATATATATATATATATATATAAATACAAAATGCAATTTACATCGTGATTTTTGGTTATCTACGTATAATAATGTTTAAAATCGAAATATATTAAAAACGATTATAACAGCGTGCAGATACAACATAACATATTTTTATTACGTACGTAGCTATCATCGCTTTATCTAAATTACTAGTAATTCGGTAAAAGACCGCTTTATTCCATAATGTACCCCTGTTCTTGCGCATCTGATTGCACAATCTTGATGTTTATATCAACGTCATCTTATCTAGACCGTTTTATAACCATAAATTACTTCTGTTTGTTTTCATCTTTATCTAAACGCATATCATTACAATGTATGTTAAGTTTGTTGTAACCCATGTTTCATATGTCCCTCATTAATATTAATTATGCAAATTAGGTCGTTGTTGATAAAACCAAAATACATCACGGCAATCCGACAAAGACAAACCACGTTCGTGGTCTTCGTTTAAACCAGCCACCGGTTATAATTTAGCAAAGGCGGTTCAAGCGTCGTCGGGATGATTAAAAAGGTGTTCAATTTTTCGCCCGTAAAGGTACGGATTACTTGACATTGCGTGCAAATTGTCTTAATCAAATCAGCTTCCGAACGAGCGCGAATGCATTTTTATGTCTCGCGTTAGTATACGACGGATCATAAAAAAGCATCATAATATCGAATGAATTCGATTGCAAAAAATAAACGAGATTTCTTAGAGCGCTTTTACAATGCCAAATTGATTGCACCACGCGTCCTTTATCTTACGGTGCATTATTTCGCTTTGAAAATTCCACTCGAATCATTAATTTCAATTTTGTTAGCAACATTTTTGTTACAACAACAATAGCAGCGCGCTATACAATTTTCGTCTGAAAGGGCGAAAAAAATGAGATCAGCGTTGGCGATATTCGCCCGAGAGCGGCAGCGTTTTTGTTCAACAATATTAAAAGAACAAAAGCGCGGGCTTTTTGACACGAGAGGCTTAACCCAGCGCAGCAACTAAGGCGCGAGAAGTGACACTCGAGACTTGGCTTGTTAAAGGGACGCTTGTTAAATCGAGTCGCCATAACGTTGCGACCAAATTTCGGCAATCTGGCATCGTTGAGGGTCAAATGTCTATACCAACGGTTTCCAGTTTGACCAAAATGATTTGCAAAACGCATGCGAACTTGACTCGCGAAAACAGGCCGCACGGATTATTTCCCGATGGTTCGTGAGGTTGATGCAGGGAAATTTTGAAAACGAGATGTTACGCATCGCGCCTCACTCGGTATGGTTAGTTTTGCTGGATTTAAGAGCTTGTGGTTGGATAAATTAAAAAATTGTCAGCGTTTCACTGACGTTGAAATCGTTTTGCACAAGATTGTCAATTATGCATAAGGTTTATGCGATAGTGATTGGAAATACGTTGTTGTTAGTGTCAAATCCTCTTACTTAACACGCTAATTCCGAATGTAAATTTAATGGAAGAGCTTTTACGTGTGTACATATATATAGAAAGTATTTTCCCTGCTTTGGTTAATTTCACATTTTATACAGAATTTCATACAGTGTTTAATATCCAAGAGTTTCTCCTTATCAGAAGGAATTGCGTAAGTATTGAAAGGTAAGTAATTGTAAAGGATTAGTTATGGTTAATAAAATATTGATATTGAATGGGGAATTTTTGAGGAGGCAAAATATATTATATATGTGTGAATATTTGTAAGAAATGTGAATTATTTTTGTCTACAATCAATTGTTTATGAATTATGATATGTACGTAATTTTGTATTTATGCTTTTATTTGCGTTATTCAGTTTTTAATAAAGTATAGTGAGAGAATATAAATACATCCATATGTGTTATAATTTCTTGTGAATCATATTCTTGTCCAACAAAAAATGTTTTCCGTACTACTAAATTATTGATTAATGTGTGTTTCATAAAACATTTATAAAATATGTTTGAATTTAAAATAACGTTAAAATAATCTAAATATTTGGTTAAAAAAGTCATGACAAATGCGAAAATTCAAGCTTAGAAAGAAACGGCCAAGACCAGTAATTACGAAACATGTATAATCAAAATTTAAACCGAACGGATTAAAAAGCGATAAGCGATACAGGGTCTATACGCTTTTTAATCGCATTACCAAGTGTCACTCGTTTAAACAAAAGTTTATTAACGGTTTGTTGAAGTAAAAATGACTTCGCGAGACGTAACGTAAATAGAACGATAACCCGTGGCTTATTCATTGTTTTTCTTGGCGTTTTATTTTTACCACTTTTTCCAATAATTTTTACTTTCGCCATCCGTTAACGCAAATGAATTATATGTTTCTTTCGAAAATACACAGACGGGAATAATTTCCAATCGATATATATAAAGTTGCACGAAGAGTGACGCAACATTTCTGTTTATAGACCAATCATTTTCATGTCAAATATTGTTATTAATTTCTATTGTAGAAACAGCGCAGGATGTGTCCGGTTTTTACGTGCACGAAATCGAATTGTAACTGTTAAACCAGTAATATATTAATTCTTTTCAATATCGCTTTATTATATTCTGTCCATCATCTAGTTTGAAATACTGGAAGATTCAAGTACAGTTTATATATACACATTTCATTGTATCATATATATTTAACCCATTGCGATTCTATGACATATAAACTTTGGTTAAAAATCCATCGGTGCATTCAAACTCGTTTGACGAGAAGGTAATTTACGACGAAAAAATGGCAAAACTTGTCTCATCCGCGTAAGAAGGGTGAAGGTACGATTTAACCGGTTGAGCTTGTCAATGCCGAGATCGTAAATAAAATTGGGGTAGTTATAAGGCTGAAAATTCGGTAGCAGACAGATGTGGATGTTCGAGGACATCTGCCAACGAGATCCCGTACATACTTTTGCAGACGAAAACGGTGGGACAATTAGAGTTTGATTAAAATATGTGCATATATATTATTAATGTATTAATAGTTAAATTTTGTTTTTGTAACGCAAACAAACTTTAAATTAAACTTTAATTTTTATAATTTGTTTATTGTATTTAAGAATTAATTAAGTCAATACAATTTATATAATATATGTTTCCATTCATTTTTTTCTATCAAAGAATAATTGTATGCGTTGACTACGGCGAAATAGTTAAAATGTTAAACTGAATTAAGTAAGCCTTTTTAAATATGAACCGAAGCATGAACCGATCGAATAGTCATTAGAAACGTCTGCAGTTGAAATCCCATTCCAAGTGCAGTCAACAAAAAGTACGCTTAATGTAACTGCTGCTGCAAAGACTGTATCATCAGACTGTATTTCAGTGATGTTTTGTCGACGCGGGAAAAGAATTTCTCGTTTCTTCACATCGAATCGATGAAAAATGCCACAAAAGTGTAAACAATTAAGCAATTTTCTATTATTTATTTATTTCCTACACAAACGAAACTTAAATACATTTTATACGAAACAGAATTAATTTTATTATTGTTACGTTGCTAATTTGTATACGATAATCTCCAGGCGGAGAACTTTTTGGTGAAGAATAAAGAGATTATATATTTGTAAAAAATTCATCCAGTAATCTTGTGGGTTTATTCGGCGGGAAAAAGTTAACGACTTAATCATTAATCACAGAGAAGTTTGTTATAAGTTTAAGCGACAAAAGAACCTGCAAGAAAAAAATGCCCGCGGCTAAATTTTGTGAATGCTCGTAGTCACAAGGACCTGGCTGTAGTTTGTCTCATGATTTTTCTTACGTTTTTTTGTATGGTGTATATATGGTTACAAATAGTATATAGTTGGGTACTGAAATGTTATAAGGTAATATAAATATTAGAATTTCATGATCAAATGTTTGAATTTAATTAAAAAAATTACTTACTTTTGTGTTTGTTTGTACAATTGTTGTTTATAATTTTAAATATGATAAAAAACAATACATTAACGTGTATAGTTTTTATCGTTAAAGTTAATAAATAATATAGTTTTATGTTTATATTAAATGTTCAAAGTTATATTACACGCAGATAATATTTTGTCGATTTAACCAAAATTTTGTTAAATTTACAAAATATTTGGTATATTCAACTCAATTTTGGTTAAATGAACAAAATTTTGGTTGAATCAACAAAATAATTCTCAGCGTGTATATAACCTTAAGGTGTATGTAAATAATATATAACAACTTAGTAAACATTATATTTGATTAGTTGTAAATATCTCCGCATAAACAATTAGATTTTAATATGTTTATTACAGACGAAAGTAATTTTATGCTCAACTTAAAATCGTTCATAAGAATTAAGAATTTTATACTCATAATTTGCTTTCATATCGTAAAGAATTTGGATCGACATATACGTTTCGGACTGTGTATATTTAAAGCGAGTTATCTTCTTTGTCAGATTGGAAAAGTTTTCACCAACTTTTTATTTGGCACCGAATTTTCATTATACTGGAGTTACGTCATTTATATTCATCACGAATGTTTTTAAATAACTTTTGGGTTGTGTAAAACTGGTTTTTGATTTAATCAACCTTGTCTCAAGTTTTCGATAAATAAACTTGTTTTTTTTACAAGCGTCACGAAATTTCAATTTATATTTACTTTTTTTTTCTTCCAAATGATAAAATTGTCCAGAAGGTGAAAACAACGATTTCGTATCCAACCAAATGTCATCTTGCAATTATTAAAATAGTAATAGTTGTTCGTTGTAGAAATGATTCGGAAAAAATGTGTTCATTCGGATGTTCATTTTAAAGTTTATACTCGACTTCAAATTATTTCTTAATAATTTTACTACCAGGTGTGCTTTATGCGTTAGTATTTGGAGCTTATAATAACTTCGAATAAATTAATACTTCTATTAGTCGAAAATCTTAGTCATTGAATGCGGTAGAAATTAATGTCATGCTCCATAGCATTAAAAACAATGAGAGATATTCGTAAACACGAAATACGTGCCTTGAATAGATCTTCTGTTTAGTTGAGATCCCATACGCGTTCATATATAGGACCTAACCACTAGCGCTAATTGAATTTCAGCATTTGTATTAGATCGTCACCATAGATACGTTTCGGTGGTATTGAGTATGAGTTTTTCTAAGTAGCGCCGGTGAAGCGTATTAATTTAATTTGTCGTTAATATATATAAAAGCGGATTAAATAATGTATTTATGATTACGAGCTTATTAAATATAATGGCTATTTTGTGTTTGGATATATGATTAGATCGAATAATAATTGAGTGATGTCAGGCAGGTTGGTATTTTTGAACATGTTAATTAACTTATTAAGTTTATTTTGTATTACTCGGTTATGAGTCAGTTGGACACAAATGAATAGAACGAGTATAATTGATAATAAAGCATTATTGTGTTAATTACAATTAATGTATTATTAAAATTACTTTAATAATATATTTTATCCAATTTTAAAATATTGAAATTTATTTTTAAAATAATAATATGTAAACAATCGTTTTTAAATAATGTTAATATTATTTGAAATGTAAATAAGAAATTATTGCATCTTAATAAGTTCTTAACTTAGATAAAAGTTCATAATATTTTATGTTACTTTGGATTTTTATATGAAAATAATTAATATATAATTGCTGAAAAATGAAGAAGATCAATCAACCAATGGTATATTTTTGTCAACGTTGAAAGTCGTGATTTCAATGTAAATCTCTTCAAAAACTAATTGATGGCAAGGTTAAATTTAATTCTTATTCAAATATTAAATTAAAATCAAACGCTTTTTTAATATAACGACAAAAATGGATTAAAAACCCGGTAAAGTTTTTATGCGAACATAGAAAGAAATACGAAATATCGTCAAAATTCACAATTATATAACAATTTTTGTGTATCAAAGTGTAATAAAGTATGGAATGTCGCATTCCAGTTTTTTGCTTTTTGCTGTTTAACGTCAAATTTTTTCGTTTTTTCTTTAATAATATATATTTATTAAAGTAGTATACTTTTTCATGCAGATTTTGCTCAGTGTAGCATATTTATTGTGTAGTAACTATTAAAAGATAAAATATAATTTCTGCTTTAGCAAATTAATTTCATCAATATTTGCGTTCAATTTTGCATATTTATATATAATATTTTAAGTTATAATGATATTAATAATAATAATCCACGAAATATTACCATATTAATATAATTATTAATATTGCTATATCAATATATAATCTTTATAATAATTTTTAAATATGCTTTCAAATTGAATAAATATTTTTTGTTTATTGCATTCGCAGTATGTTCAATAAGAGATCAAAGATTTTTAAAGCAAAATAATTTAATTGATAATTGTAAAAAAACATCCAAATAACGATATTCGAATATTATATTATAATATAATTTATGGCAAAGTAATTGCATCATTCAAAATGGAACGGAATTATTTGTTATCAGTTTTGTAAAGGTAATATTTACATAATATCTGCAGATTATTTACACAAAACGTCAACGATATTTTTCGGTATGCGTTTATAATATAAAATCATTTCAACTATAATACATTCTAATTAAATAATAATATAATAATTAAAGTTAAATAAATTAATCAATTAAACCTAATTAATTGCATTGTGTGAATAGTTGGGTTAAATAAATGTCTCCTTCAATTTTGCTTAATTTTCTTGAAACCATAAACGAGCAATTTAAAGTAATTTTGCATCTATAAGAAAGTTATACGAAAGAACATATATTATGTATATTATATATATATGTTATAAAACAATTAGTTCTGAAGACGTTTCGACATCGAAGAATTTCATTATAAAACGTCTCTAAATTCATTAACATCAATGTAAATCGATGGAACCATAATTCACAAATAACCTAAAATTAAATAATAATAATAAGAAAGAATATTTATTTATCCAACACGGTGCAGAAATCAATTTCAATGTTTGTTTAATAGCACTTAGTTGATTTAAAAATAGAACTACAATGTTTTATCGTTGTTCTTTCATTGACGATGAATCTGCAGATTTCATATATTACCACTTATGCCCAAGTTTGAAAGTATAGATTTATTTTCGTGAATATTATTTAAATGCAAAAAGACGACTCGGAGAATAATGAATGGGTTTAAAACGCAGAAGAAATTGCACAGTGAGAGATGATTGGTCAAAATCGTCATTGAAAAGTCGGATGCCGTAATTATCAGGATAGACGACTAGTGACATTAATCGTCAAGTTTTTAATGTCGCTGACCTTATGGAGCAAGTCGCATAGTATATTTATATGCCAGACATTATGGCACGACCTACACGCGGAAAAACATTTACAGTTATGGTTATGATCCTGTTCCGTGCAGTGACATACGTTCTAATTGAGTATCACTTATTTCATGTTTGAACAATAAATTAAAAACCAACACACGCGCGGTCCGCAATTAAACTATTTTCATTTTTTTTATTCCTTCTATCGCAAAAGCGTTTCGTTTTACATTCGTTTTTCATTTGTCGCGTACGTTGTACACGAAAATTCGCAAATTTCAGATTGAAAAAGTTTGCGAGCATTTATTAAAAATAGACACAACGGAGATGTTCGATACATTGTACGTTACCTTCTGAATAATTTATGCCTCAATAATCGACGACCCAGCGTGGCAATCGGGCGAAGAGGAAAAATTTGCTGTCTATTTCGCGTCATCTTTTCAATACTCTCGAGGAAGACGCCAGTTCACATATTCCAACGTCACTCACACTCCGGGCTTCGGATTAATTATCACGAAATAAACATGCAGGATCTAACTAAAACACGTTACATCGATCTGTTACTCCGTCGCGCGCGAAAATCCGTTTGTCCGCGATCTCTCGACGTTCTGCCTTCGTCAATTGAACGGCGCAATCGTGAATCATAATTCGAAATTATTTCGAGGGCGAAAATAAAGTCCGGTTAAATTTACTCCGCGTCGACGGTGAATCAATTTTTTGACAAATCGAGCGTCGATTGTTTTTGCGCTCGCTTCGCTGTATTTTCGTTTATAATTGAGCGGCCGGTTGATAAAGATAGCGACAAACAAAAAGTCGCTTGCACATTTTAATCGCGGCAAACAGGTTCGGCTGGCGCGCGAGTTATTTTTAGTTCAAGAACGCGTTACACCGAATGCGCGTAAGGAGGACTTATAACCCGCGCTTGGGCAATATATCGAAAGATTCTTTTCGCCGAGAAAAGCGAATCCGGAGGCCTGCCGCGGATTTGAAGGAAATCGCCGCCGGATTAGTAGCGGCCGAACCAAGCCGACTTCGCTTATAAGTTGCACTTCATATTCGGTCTCGCGCGTCCTTTTCATCGCGAACGCGTGAATGAGCGTTACTTTTTTGCTTTTTTGGCGATGGCGTTTTAATGTTGCGGGATAAACGTTTGACGGAATCAAAGTGGCTTGTTTTGGTAATGATAAGTTTTGATTTAAAGTCAAATAGTGAATTGTGGAATGTGTAATACAAAAGTTTTAATTTTACGATAACAAGTTAATGTTTTGATTATAATAATCGCTAATCACAGCGATGGCCGAAAATACATTTTTCGTGTATGAATGCGCTTTGAATGAGTCGAGTGATTAATTGTAAGATCGAGGGGTATAATGAGATGTGTCTGGAATAAGTAGTTGACTAACTGTCTGCTTATTTGTTAGTTTTTATAATGTCTGTACTGTATATTATTATATAAATATGCTTTATATGTGATAGAAATAACTAATCTAAATATACAATATAAAAAGTCAGAGTAGGGTACTCTTGAAAACGATAAAAATTAGCATACAGTAAATCAACAATTTCTATATATATAATGTATTTAAATTATATATAACATTTAATATGATATATATATATATTATATATGAAGTATAGTGATTTTTATTCTCATATACTTGAATATTCTACTTTTAATATATGTAAATCGTAATTTCATCATTAGTTATTCTCAGCGTCCAATTACATGGAGGCAAATGTATAGAATAAAATTACTATACTGTATTAGAATGCAACCAGAAATGTCACGTATTTACAGTTTTTCTGTATAATATCTAATTATTTAACGTTTTATTTGATTCATTCTATCATTATATAAAAATAAATTATTATTTTATAAATCATTCATATTCAATTAGATAAAATTATATTAGTATGTTATTAATTTTCTCAGATAGTATGGTAAAATGTCACGAAAGGTTAGTTTGCAAGTTAAGTCATTATACATATTATCAATGGAAGTACAATACTTTGCCACTAAGTGGCGCAATTATTCTCGAAAGTATATATAAATTTGATGCAGAGCAGTATATAAAAAATTTGAAAACTATTATTATAATTAAAAAAAGGCGATAAGTGATATTAATAGTTATCTAACAAAAAGAAATTATCGTAAATAAAAAAATTAAAAGAAGACAAAAATATGTTTATAATAATAAATAAATAATAAATTAATATCAACTTAATTTATTAAGTTATATTGATTTTTTATTGATTTATTATTATACAGAAAAATTATTAAAAAATAGTGTAAGCTAGTGATATTTATTATAAAGTTATTAGCCTTGTAGAAAAGTAAAATTTCAAGACAGTATAGTAATTTTTTCTTAGCAATATTGTATGCGTTATTCTAAACTATGAAAAAAAAAATTATTTGCTGTATTGAAATTAAACTGATTAATGACATTTTCTACTACATTTGTATAAATATTTTAATTTAATTTTAAACGAAAAATATATTATTTTTAAGTACACTGAGAAAAATTAAACATGAAAACTTCCTATTGATAATACGATCTTAAATTTTTAAAGGATACAAACTATGAATTTTATTATTTTAGGAGAAAAATTTACATTTTTACGTAGAAATTTACTGCTTTATTTGAAACTATTACTGCTAAACATAGCAAATTCCACAGTTTTCGCTTAAAAGTCCAAGCTCGTATTATAAATAATAAATTTTCACATATAATTTTTCTCAGTGTATAATTTTCTCTCCGTGCATATACCCTAGTAGAAATTTGTCTAGTATTTCGTGAGTTACTAGAGAATTTGTATATAAAATTTCTAGTAACTCGCGAGTTACTTGAGAAATTTCTACTTGGGTATATATATATATATGTATGTACATGGCTTCATTATGTTAAAAGATGTAAATCTTGCAAGCGATTAGAGTTGATACACCAAAATGCGATACTCGAAACATGGAATACGTCCGCAGAAACTATATTTGTGTTTATTGCGTGATACAAATTCCTAAATACGAAACACTTTTTCTAACGCAGCGAACTTTCAAATCTGGGTTTGCGTAAAAGGAAACAAGCGGCCTAAGTGGAACACCGAAGTCCTGGCAACGAGCGTATCTTTTCTCGCGTGCACGCGTCATCGACGTCGACTAATCCAATACCCACGCTTTCCAGCATTCCTGGCGAACTCCACCCACGTTTCTCTTATCCGCAAGCGGGAGCGATCGCGTTGGGATAGGTCCTGCTGGGCAGCCGCCGCGTCAAAACAACTTTCTCAAAAATGACTAACAAAGTTTGACGCTGACAGATTTTAAATGAAGCAATTAATGCCACAGCCAATACCCGCGGCCGATGCCGTGCAATGCCGCGATCAATCTCGCGTCATTAACTCGCTATAAATCATCGTTGCTGTTTTCGCCGCGCGGCAAAAAGTAATCCAATGACTCGATTTTCGCCGCGAATTTATGCGTCTGAAAACGCGGTTCACGCGGGCCGATCGTGAATTTATTGACGCGTGTATTCAAAGTGGAATATTTTTGTGGATCTTGAAACTTGTATCGCGCGCGCAACCGTGGATGGTAGTGAGTCACTGGAGGAAACGAGAGAAAAATGGAAAGTTCGCTTGGACAATTGGTTCGACTCATTGTTCGCGTTGACAGAGTTCAGTGAAATATCGCCGACGATTACAAAGCGCGTCTTTCCGGTTCTTTGCAATTTCGATCGTAAAAAAGAGTCGCATCGAGAAAAAATATAGTCAGCGAGAGAGCAAAATCCGAGTAGAAAAAGCCCAATCGATGGACAAATATTTTCTTTTGTGCTACACGCGTGCTTCACAGTTATAATAGGTCGATTTATGGTGAATCTGTTAACTTCGAATTCGAAAACGGAGAACTCTCAAATATATGTATGCGTGTAGATATATGACGATTAACTTTGCGATATCGTTCAATTGAATGGTATTAATGAAATTGTTGGTTTGAAAAATAACGCGTTTGTTATTATCTGCTGTTTCATTGTACCGATGTTGCGCGCATTCGTGAATATCAAATAGCAGATTCTCATGTTCATCATCGCATTTCGGATAAAACTGTCATCGCTTGACTGTCGAATAACGTAAACGAACAAACGAAATTACTTATTACCCAAGATGTGATTCGTATCACTGCACTGAGAAAAATCAAACATGAAAAATTACTATTTACAATACGATCTTAAAACGAGAGACAAAAAGACAAAAGACAAATCATAAAATTTGGTCTTTTTAACAGAAAAATTTTACGTTTTTTACGTACACTGAGAAAAATTAAACGTAGAAAATTGCTGTTTATAATACCAATTTGGAGACATTAAAGTAAGAACATAAAAATAACTGTTTTTCCTTGTAAAAATACAGTTTTTCATACCAAATTTTCCTTCTATTTTTTAGTATAATGCTATTATAAACAGCAGTTTTTTAAGTTTAATTTTTCTGAGTGTAGAAATTTACTGCTTTATCTGAAACTATTACTGCTAAACATAGTAAATTCGCTTAAAAGTCCAAGTTCGGATTATAAGTAGCAAATTTTCATATATAATTTTTCTCAGTGTGCGGTATACATTTACAAATTAATTCCGTACGCAAATTTATTTGTCAAAACTATTTTCTCAAGGAATGCGACGCGTTTAAAAAATATTTTCACAAAAATCAAACAAACTGCACTTTCGCAACGCGAATTCGACGGGCGTGTTTTCCATTTTCATTATGCCATCGATATTTTGTGTGAATCAGAATACGCGCGTATAAATATTCTAATAAGAAACATTTCGTTTTATAAATGCTAATTTAAAACCCGCTTCTATTATACTTCAAATG